>JAQIVE010005360.1:0-13024 GCA_034698285.1 Sminthurinus bimaculatus | reverse complement strand
TAAACATATATAGATTCTGCACCCGGCCTTTTACATGTTGGCCTGTCACTTGTTTGCATCGTGTCATGATAGAGCCCATGTCTTTCTTCAAATAAATCCCAAGATAACAAAGTTTACTTAGGTACTTATTGATGACGCACGCAGAATTAGAAACTTTATGGAAACGCAGGAAGAAACAGAAACAAAACAAAGGAATTAAAACATAATATCTAATGACGACTTTGGTCCCTCTAACCCCCCGCATCAATTTATACATACAGTAATTTATGCACAAGGGGTTGTAAAAAGAAATGAGATTTTATTGAGAGCTCTTGCGTTCCAGCTGCAGTTTTGCTAAAAGTAGAAATTGACTTCATCAGCTTTCATCTTACTAGAAACAAAACATGACGTAAGCATGTAATTCCCTTTTGTACCATGTTCATACTGGACTTGAATTCGAACCCGTGTTTATATTTACTTGTGATAATGAACTAACAAGCTTATGTAATAATTAATCTGTTTAAAAATGAAAGAGACATTTACCATTAGTAAATTACACCAACAAAAAATCATGGTTTAACTACGAAACACATAATATTATAATTTATGATATGTAGGAAAATTTCACTGAAATATTGAAGCGAGTAGAGAGAGTACTTCCAACTCTAGACTGTTCTCTTCTCCTTTTCAAAATTGAGCTACAAAATTAATTTCATTTCCTTCTTAAACCAGAGAGACTCGTTCATGAACTTGTAGTCCCTTTTATTAAGACATTAATGCATTCCCTCCGCTTCCACTATAGGATCAAGAACATATACCACAGAATGTTCTAATTATTACGTGCATAAATAATCCAAAGATAGGGACAGAATATTCTTCACGTAATTTATATTCTAAGAGGAGCTCTACAGCCGAAGCAGCTATATGAGCCATGAACAATGAATATGGAATTAAGAAGAAGAGACAATTTCCTAAACAGGGGACGGAGTTAAAAGTAGAAATGTTAGCGAATGTGATGAAAAGGATGAAAGAGTGACGAGTTATTGGATGAACATCTATACTTTGATGTGTTACATGCACGACTACACATGTGCGATTCATACGCACGGAACAATTTAGTAGATAGTATACATATTATGCTTGGTCTAATATGTAAAAACTCATCAAGAAACGAGAAAAGTTCGGCAGAATGAAAACATAAATTTTTACAAGTCCCTCGGTCCCAGGGTATAAGAATGTCGTTCTCAAATATATACAGTACACACACCAAGTCTGCCTACATGTATCTACTCCCCATATATATATACATGGATGTAAATTCATAATACATACATGCATACAACGCAAGATAACTAAATTGTACATATTATGTATGTACAAGTGCAGAAAGAATTCCCAGTGTGGCTTTTACCCGTGACTTGCGATGTGACAGGTCGAACGTCTAAAGTTGGGACACTCAACGCCAAAATTCTTTACAGATATAAATGAATAGCACGAGAAAACGAAACTCCTTTATTCCAGTAACGATAACTGTGATAATAATAATAACAATATTAGCAATAAGTTTGACATGCTACGGAAGAAATATGCTCACCCCCCCCCCCCCGCTCCAAACCAACACGTATGCAAAAACTTCCAATTTTCCAAGCAACAGAGTGGAGAGACTTTTGAGTTCCGGGGAGTATGGACAAAACTTAAACTAATTAACCTAATTCACATTTTCCCTTTTCTATCCTCTTTTCGAGACCCCAGCTTCTCTGCAAATATGCAGATAATATGAAACTCCTTCAAAATTACCTCAGTGAAAATTCAAAACTCACAATGTCAGAGTACTGTGAATCACGGCAGGCATGGCAACGTGAACGGGGTTATAACGAGTGACTGCTTGCACAAACCAAAAAGCCAAAAACGGAAGTGAAAACAAAAGTTCCCTTTGCTTCTAATTTGTTACATGAGGAAGCATAATATTGTGACGCACTCTCAAGTCCTCAAAATGCAAAAGCTACACAAACGAAACCTTGGTCTTCCTTTCTTTCTCTTTGTCGCTTGAAAATTCTAATTATTTCCATTCATCTTTTTTGTCTCCTGATGTACGAACGAGGCGGCAACATTTTTGCTTTATTTGCTGTTAGAACTTTGTCTAGTATATTAGGTAAGTTTGTTTCATGGTACGAAGCCTCTATGTTTTCTAGAAAGTTGACCCCATGTGTGCGTAATGTAAAATTTCCAACATTTTTAGGGGTGTCCACCAACCACAACAAACCTCCTCGTTCACCTTTTGTACTGTCTCCATGAAAAAATGCATGCAGTTTCCTTCGTTCCCTTTTACCGAAAGAAACTGAAGGGTTACATTTTAGGCTTACATTTGCATATACCTAATACAGAAAAACTTTTCCAGGAGTATGAAAAAAGTAGTGGGGAGTTTAGAATCTTGAGGTTCAGGCCGGAGAGGCTTTTTGTCTTTTACCAGCATACTAACGTACGTGATGAGAAACGACCAAGAGAAACAAAACAACTATCAAATTAAAATGGAATGAAATACACAACAAGCAGCCAACAACCGAGAAGAACAACCATAAAAGAGTAATATGAGATCCATTTTCACTTTGCAATTCCACTGGAAAAAGTATTTGTTTTTAGCTTTATAAATACAATAAAATACTCACCTTGTGTTTGAGCAGTGTCAAGCTCCGATTTTTATTGCACTTCCAACTCTCACCCGTTCCTGTAATACAAAATCAGCCAAAAGATTTGCGTTACTATTGTTATACATAAATTCAAACGGCCATATAATTTTTATTGCACACATTTTTACAAATTTTTTCCTCATATTTTGACACGAAAAATTCAGAAACGGAAAGTTTACGTTGGCAGGTAGACGTAAATGTTTCAACTTATATAATCTTTTCACATGCTTTCTTTTATGGCATCATTTTCCATAATTTAGAATTTAAAAAAATCACGCAATTTTTTGTGCTGCTGTATACATATTATGCAAGTGCATGTTCTCTACTTTTACCCCCATTGAACTGGGGGTGGATGGAGACGAGGGTAATAACCATAAAGTATAACGATTAGGAGATTTTGAATTTTGCCATTTTCATTCTCCTTTGCTCCAACAGAGTAACTTTTATACAACTTATACTAGACTCATACACATCTGTAGGTGCATGCATTCCCAAACAACTACATACATACTTTATTCGCACATACACCTATGAAGCAATTTTCATTTGCACACAGCAACCGAAAGCCGAAAACTGTGAAGAAATTCAATTTATTTAAGTAGACTATACTATCACACATTCTATGGCAAATAGTGTCGGCTTTAATACCTTTGTCATTTTCTTAATTTTTTGCAGTTTACTCACATTTTAGGCTTTCTCTCCCTCTCTTCACACTATGCATACAATTATTTAAAACTAGACCCGTGGAAATTTATAATAGACTCGTTTTCTAATTTTGGCGAAACTCCGGTGAGTCCATAATATGTAATAAGACATAATACGCATGTAACGAAGGAAGCTCTTTTTTACATGGATTCACATAGTGCATAGAGAAAGCTTTTCATAGGCAAAATTTTTTAACTTTATATGCATGTGCCTATGTAAAGAAACCATAATAGTAAGAGAAAGGAAAAAACCCTCAGGTTAAGAAAAGATTGGTTTATAGAAAAAATTACCTACATTCATTTATTCGTATTTCATCACTATCCTCACAAAATGAGTATTTGTGAGCATTCTTGTGTCCCCTGGAGCTCAAGCTGAACGTCGAACAGCCGTTCAACGTCTACTGTTTGCCTCCCAAAAATGCAGGAAAAAATTTCATTACTATGCAATATGCAATGCCCCTCTCTCTCACTTTCCTTAGCTGTCTCGAACGAAATCGTGCAAAGTAAAAGTATTTGTGTGTATATACCGGTGAAAGTTTTTAAGTTGAGGGAGAAAGAGACGTGTCACATCAAATAAAAGCAAAGTTTTTCCATTACTCTTCTACGTGTATACTCCACGTTTTGCTATAGAATATATACATATAGTATAGATTATATAGTTTTTCAACTCTGACACTTTCAACCTTTAGCCTCGAGTTTATTTAGATCTACCTCATACATACATACATGCTATTTGTACACATATACCTACTTATATTGCAACTTGCAACATAATACGATTGAATATGTCTATGCGCAGAGTTTAAGTAGATTCGCGAGGGCTGAGAGTTGAATTGAGAGTTGTGAGGCACCATATATATACGATATCTCATAAATGATCATAAAGGCTTTTCGTACAACTTTCGTGGAAAGTAAAGAAAATTGTGTGCGAACATCATTTTCTTAAGCGCGTGCTTACGTATGTACGTAGCGATAGCAGGAACAAGATCGGCATGGTTTAATATAATAATATATTATATTAAACTTTATCCATACCTGAAGCGAAGAAAATCAAAATTTCACCGTTGGAACTCATAAAGCACCTTTGGTCACTTATTAAAGTTGCATATACATATGTGCAAGCCGCTATTACATTGTAAACATTCATATTATTCCCCAGCAAAGAGAAAGGGACGTTTTATGTTGATTTTGTTTGAACAGTCAATCCAATATCACATTTGGTTGCCCCAAAAAACTTGAAGGAGTCAGTTTTATCTCGATTATTTTCCAATCCTCATATGAATCAAGGATAAAAACCATTCTTTCCAATATTCGATTGGAAAACGTAAATTTTTCTTCAAATTTCCATGATCGTATGGCTTGGGAGTGTATTTTTCACACCAGTGATCACTGGTAGTTTATCTAGTGTGTACATACATATAATATGTATTTAAACTGCTTTAGTTTTAAGTGACATAGTGACATATGGTGGCTGTTTCATTTCTATTTCTACACTATGCAAAAATTGGCTATTCTCCTTGCCATATAAACACTCGGCTAGGTAAGGAAAACCCATATGAAATTTTGCATTAATAAAGTTCATTTTTCGTTCAACCACAGAACGACAAAAAATAATGTACAAAAGCACTAGATACAAGCATGTACATACACATACCTATACTTTCAAAGTTGAATTTATTATTAAAAGACTGCGTTTTTTTCTTTACTTAGTCAAACGCCCTTTTATTTTCCTGAAAGGAGTATCTTTTTAAAAATTCTTTGCAGCATCTTTCAAAAGTGAATTTCTAAAGCGACTTTCCAAATCTTCTTGAGAAAATGCAGGATTTTTTAAAGAACAAACTTTTATGTTAAACACTTTGGAAAATTTTCTTTGATAAAGGAAGAGGTATCTCATTTCCATTTCAAGTTCTAACACCAAGAAAACTTTCGAGACTTTCAACTTTATTTCGAACAACTCAATGTTGCTGATAGTGAGTCCTCTGACACTCATAATGACAACAGCATTACAGTTTTTTCTACCCTGAAAAAATGATAGAACTTTGTCCTATGAATACCTCATTCTCATAATCTTCATCTGCATCGTCCTTCTCGTCATCATCAAGTAGTAATAATAATAACAGTAATTTTTCATGAATGCACACTTTTCCTTCTAACTCTTGTGAATTTCAGGGCTTCTTTCCCTTCAACAACCTTCAACGTATCAACTCCTGCTTTCATATACGATCTTATACCAACCTACAAAGTTTGGTGAATGGACTTTCACGATGAGAACGATAATTTTGTACAAGAAAGTAAAACAGATTCTTTTTTCATACAACTCGCTTGCTTTGTTTTGCATTATGCTACCTAGCAAATTACATAATATGCTATGTGTATGCAAGGACAAAACCTAAAGCTGGAAAAAGTTCCTTTTCCATCCCATCGGAAAGAAATATTTTGAACAATTCGGGGTTTTTAAGAAAGCCTTTCCCTAGCAACGACGACGACGGGGAGGGGAAGTTCTGTTATATAATTATTTAAAACACTTTTTTTGTGATATTATTTTCGTAGCCACATTTCTACCTAATTGATCAAATTACAGTATATTTTCTACTGTGTCGTCAGTTCAGCTTCAACGAAATCGGTTGATCGAAAAATTTTGTAAAATGGCCGATTTTTACATGCACATCCATATACATACACATGCTTCTCGTCACCTATCATGTTTGAAGCAAATAAATAAGCAAAACAGTAGCTTATGAATAGTGTTCACACCATTCTCTTTCTTCAATCTATAGAACATAAATTACAAGTAGGATAATCTCCCACCTCCAACTTCGTCAACTCCAAAGGCCTTCGGACTTAATACTGTGTCTGCAGGGTGGAGGCATGTCTATGCATGTATACAAAACAACCGCCGTGTAATCATATACAAAATACACCTCTATAAAAAAGATCGTAGACAAAAAGCACACCTACGAGAAAGTAAAGAAAAGATCGTGTGAAAGTTCATTCATCATTCACGAAATCTAATTAAATTTTTCGTATTCTTCGGCACCCAGTGAGTGCAGGCTCTAACCAAACCGAATCAACTATGTACTTAGGTCTTATATGAAAGGCCCCGTTTTTCTTATTCCCACAGTGCTTGAAGCCACACACAGAAGAATGTGTTTGCATATTGCATGCATACATACAGCGGAAGACAATAAACCAATGAAATTCTCATCATAGAATGGCATGTAGATTACCCCGCCATTGTGCATAATACTAATCGTAAGAACACGATAAATTTGGAACATCCGTATGCATTCCGAAATCTATGGTCATAGAAGCCTACCCAAATTAAAGATAAAAACAATGGAAACGACGAGGGCCGGAGAAAGTTAGCCCGGTGGCGAAAACGGCAGGAAGGAGACAAAGAAACAGACACTTGTCTCTGTATAACGCGTGATAATTACATCAGTAATTCATTACTCACAGTTAGACTTTCCCAGATTTAATTTCATTTTTATTGACTCTGGCTCCAAATTTTCTTCCAAAAGCTCTTTAGATTCCAAGTTAAAACTATCATCTATATCATATAATCCGAATTTAAACGTTTTTGTCAAACATATACAATGAAGCCACCATACAAAGCAAATTTCCTACAAGTGGCAAGATATTTTTCATTCTAATAATACGCACAAAATGTATGCATATAATTATTTGTTCAAACCTTTGATACTAAATACCGTTCTGTAACTTATGGACTAAACTAAAGTGACCTCGATTCAATAAGCTAAATGATTTGACGCTCCCCTTGCCCTTTCCCCTTAAAGTCAATAAATGAAAACGATCAAAGTTCAAAAATCTAGAAAACAGGCACAAAAATGGTTTCCGTGTTTAATTAGTATCGTCCGCTACTTCTTAGGAAAGTAAGTTATACATATTATATACATATGTAATATGTACAATGTACATTTGCACGGATTTTTCTTATTCTTACTAATAGTCGGGATTCCCTTTCCCTTTTATCTTACTCTGACCTTCCATTAGAGCTTGCGGAGTGGAAGTCTGAATGAAAAAAAAACAAGAAGCAGGAAAGAGACAGATACAGATACAGTGACAGAACGAGGGAGAAAGAGTAATGATGGTTGTACAGGTTAACAATAGTACATCCATTATGTCCTGTAATGCGATTCTCGATTTTCTCCTGACTGCACTTCTACAATGTACCATGTCTCTCTCACCCTCTCTCTCTCTCTGTTTCTATTTGGAACTGCTTCTTTGTGTACAGCACTGAAATGTTACACATGGTTCATGGTTCGCCGTGCCAAGAAGAGGACGACGAGGAAAAACAGAACCGAAAAGCTTTTTCGAATCGACCCATTAGAATTCCTAGTCGACTTTCCCCACAAAAACCATGAAACTTGTATCCTATGTTCAACATCCAACATGTATTTCCAGTCCTGCACTTTTTATGGTACACAATTACTATCAGCCACATATGCCTCATGGCGTCCACCTTTCTGTGCATTACCTTCAGAACACGAGTCAGCCATACAGACCGCCTCTACAAAAATAGTTGGAACGACGCACTTTTGTTAGTTTCAAATCATGCATGTGAATCAGTGGTCTCCGCTTTTGTCTTGTGCATCACACATGTATGTGTGTTAAGTTTGTTATTGGTTTTCAGGGAGTACAAAAGTTCTACCATGTGTACATACACCCACATCTTTATACTGCACCCATACATAAAATAGTGAAATGGTTGCTGGTTCAGAGTCTCTTTCTCTGCTCAGAGTGCAATCACCGACCAAACATTCTCGCTCTCCTCGATTTTCCGCCTGTTGTACTCAACGAGGCAGAGATAATTCACAATAGAATATGCAAAGTTAGAATGCTGCGTATCTAAATACATTGTCTACATGTGTCGAAATTCCTGTTATTGGACATACAAAATACAAAATAAATGCATCGACACTCTCGCACTCCCGTCAACTACTAACCAAACCAGTCAACTCAACTCAAACAACTGAGTTACATAATATTCGTATTCGTATCTAAAATGCATGGATTCCAGATTCAAAATTGGATTATCGGCTGATATGCATACGGCGTTTTATCATGGAGAAAAATCATAACACAACATGCGAAGCATACATATTCCTTGTATACTTTACATATTCTGATAAAAATGCACTCTACCGCTACATCCACTGAATTGTGATTTTTCACGAGCAACTTGAAACTGTTTTTTTTTCTCTCACTGGTGGTATAGTAAAACGTGTTAAAATATCCAGCACAGCGCTCGCACCTCAAGTATACTATAATAATATTACATATGATATTTAAACATCTCTGTCGATACAGTGGATTTGGAAGAAGGAAAAGGATAGGCATCAACAGCAAGCCAAAAAATAAACTCAAGCTCACTCACCGCACACACAGTTCAATACAAAGGGACAAGTAGCAGTGCTGTACTATCTAAAATCTACACTCAGAACTCCCTCGAATACTGCTCCCAAATGTAAAAGACTCTAAGTTTTCAAGTTTATATATTATGGAGCATGTACCAGTTGCAATCAATCAGGGTTCATTAATACCTGTCACACAGAAAAGGGGAAACTTTGAACACAGTTTTATTCATCCATCTTGACTTTCAGTAGGACGAGAAAAGATTGTGAAGACGGAGAGAGATATAGAAAGTTTTCCACAAGTATCAAAACAGAAAGGCTTGCACTGCACTTGCTTTTTTTTAAAGATAAAAATATAATACGTATACTATATTGATGCATGTCGGTGCATACAATAGCAGCGCAAATCAGCATTGTCACTTTTCAATGCACCAAATAATATTACAGAATGCACATTGATGCATAATAATACTTGCCATATAACATACAACGCTCAAATATTTGCCTTTTCGACATAGTAAAAAGGGATCAAAGTATATGAAGAATAGAGAGTATAAAATGCGTATGTATGTTCTATATAGAAATACAGGAGTCAAGCCACAGTTTTGGGTACTGAAGAAACGTACCTGACTTTCCTCTCTGTTGTTCAATATTGACGGAGAAGGACAAAGATCTGGCTGAGGATTCCACAGAGCCTAGAACTCCAGATCTAGAAGATTTCCTGGATCTTCTTTTCTGTTCTCCATGTTCTATGGAGAGAATCTGCAATCTTGATGCGAGAAATGCATCGGATAGATGCTAGCTCATGATGGTGATTGGCTTGGTTGAGTCCTTATGAACTTGCATATGAGCAGCAGAAGGAAAATTCACATGTTCATGTATACATACATAGATACGTACATATTGCTTCCTGCAGTTGCATACATGGGAGACTAGAGGAAGGGAAAGCTCCTAGATTTTCATCTGGGGAATGAGAAACGTGCCCGAAATAAAAATAACATACTATGTGCTCATATATGTTATATATATATATATATTACAGCATACATGCCGACTTGAGAAACGCTATGTGCAACGCAATCATGTCTCCGTTTCCTTCACTTTTAACTCACCAAAAGGGAAATACAGTAACCCACACAGACATTCACAAAGAGAGAAAGTCTACATATCTGCAAGACAACTACTGAGAAGATGACGATGACGAAACGCGACTCATTCCACGGAACGACCAACGAAAACGAGCCGCGACAATATGTACTCCGACACTTTTTACACGAAGGATGGAGATGAGATAAACCCCAAGAGCAGCACTATTCTGTAGATTACTTACATACGCTCACATATATAACACAAAGTTTTCCATTTACAAAGAACAACATATGCTTTCCTCTTTCCTCCCATGCACAGTCATACTAATAAGTAAAGGTTCTGGTTTCGGCCAATACATGTAGAGACTAGAATGAAAGTCGCCGTCAAAGAGAAACTTTTTAAACAGGAAAAAGCACAACACTGAGACAGAGAAAGAAAGGGAAAAGGCCAAAGCCAAAAGAGAGACTCGATTCCAACGCAGCACTTTCCATCTACATGCAATCATTGTTCATATGTGTAGTCACACTTCACACTTGAGATTTACTTGCACACTACTTTCTTTGGTTATCCGGACTACTTGATCCTGGGTACTCAACCTCAACCTCATGCGTTTGTTTGGTATGCATCGATGGAATTTAACCACGGAAATGAAATGAAACCAGAGAAGGACCGCAGAAATATGAGAAGAGAGAGATGGAGAGGAGAGTGAAAGTTGAAATCGCCAAACACAATACTTATTCCGGGACCAAAAGCTCCTGCAGAGCCTTGATATCAGATGTTCCGTACGTACGTTCAATACAGACTGGAATTTTCCCATTTCCTGCATATCTGCAATCAGTACTCAGCACTATGTGTACATCTGATGATATGTTCTAGTTGACAGTCTTCAAAAACGTAGGCCCAGTATCAATGGAAAAGTCTGCATGAAAAATGCGGATTTAATACCTATACCCACATTTACAGGATTCGTGAGCTGTAAGATCCTTATTTTGTCATTTGGAATTTGAATCCTTTTTGATGTACATAAAGAAGCACCATATGTTGAGGCATAAAAGGGCAGAGTGAGATAAGCAGAGACTCGAAATAATAATAATGATAGTAATAATAACAATGAATGGACAAACAAAACTCGCTGGACCCCACTCGTTCACTCGTCGTCATTGAAGAAATAATATAACCACCGTCGGAAACATGAGTATTGCTACTGTATTTTATGCACCTTCGAAGTATCAAGCCCAAGCACCCGCAGCCAACCAACCAAAACCCGGTGAGTAATCCAAAACTCCCGTATGTATAAACACAAATCCCGATCCTTCCACAACCCTCGAGCGTAAATTATCCATCATCCTTCTTCGACTCAAATTCTAATAAAGTCTACGTGTACATGTGTAAACATGCAACGCCAGTCAGTATTTTGGCAGTATGTATCCACAATGAGAGAGTTCATACATGCACTTCCTTGTCCAGATCCGAAATGCATTTTCTAGCTTTTACTGTGTGCACAAAACCACCATATGACATCGTTGCTCCGAGGTATATAAGGTAAAGTAAGTAACCTCAAAACAACAAGCTAGGAAGAGAAAGACCAAATATGCTCCAAATTAGAAACTGTCTACTATATAATTCCAAATATATTCAAAATAATGACGAACATGTTACATCTGAAACACATACATATTACAAAATATGTATGTACAGTACATACACAAAATATCGCTTCCAGTATTATACCACACCAATTATACAAAGCCACACATATACGTGCCATGTCTTCGAAAAGTATATTATAGCCACAAGGTTTACTAAAGGATAAACACACATTATTCATGACTACCATAAAACCGAGTGGATATTGGTAATAAATATGAACTCACATCTAGACTTTTATATAACGGCGATATATACATACACTTTTAGTAATTCTCCCCAATTCCCGTTCATGTAACTCTTGTTTTCCTTGGAAATACGGTCGGACGACACAAAAAGAAAGGGGCAGAGAAAGAGAGATGGGGGAAAGGAGCTTATGACCATTACGTCGGTTATGACCGGGTAACGTGCATGACTGGCTGTCTTTATAATCTATATTATAGCCTTGTTTTTTTTCTTACTTGGCTCACTCTTTCTTTCCTTCCTTCCTTCCTTTCGTCCTTTTTTCATCCTTATATCGCTACTGTCGTATTTAACCAACTTTTACGTCCGCCTCACAGTCTAGAACAAAAGCATCAAAACGAAATGAGGCAGACAAATACAGGCGGTGAAGAACTGTCAGTTTCAGTTTCAATTTCAGTGTCATTCTCAGTCAATATAATATTATACATTACAATACTTTTAAGTGTAGATAAGATAGAGGCAAGGGAGGAATTATTATCGTACACACAAGCAAAACAAAGTAACCTCAGACTATATATATCACAAAGACAAGAGTCACTATTCATCCTCTTTCTCCTCGTCACAAGAAAGAAAGGAGTGCAAAGGCAGAAACAAAACAGGGAGCTTGACAACAGCACAATATTACTCCCACGTGAGAGGGGCAGACTGATAAATACTATACAAGCACTCCAGTTCATACTTATACGTACACCTATGTAAATATGTACGACATTATATGAAACTGCGTACATATCCAAATATTAAAGATGTGCCATTTATATATATTATGCGGAATACTACCTAAACATACTACTATTGTATTTTCATTTCCCTGAAAGCGAGCTGCTCCTTTTAAGAAGGAGAAGCAAAGAGAGGATGAAAGAGAAGAGGGTGAAAATACACAAGAGAGGGAGAGAGGCAAACCCATCTAATTCACCATTCCACTTTCCATTCATATACATAGCAACATACTATATAGTATACACGGTATATGCGTGCGTACGTACATGCATATTATATGTACCTTATATTAACTCCACTTAGCTGTCTCAATGCACACACTGCAATTCGTCCAGGTGACCGAGGAAACTAGGCACAGCGGAGAGGGCATTGCATATAAATTATTCTTTGTTGTGTACACACAGGGGAAAGCAGCTAGATCTACATACTGGTACATACAATAAAGGAACCCCCCGTTTTCCTTCATCTTTATTACACCTAGTCCCTAAACTATGGATGTTTATCCTCTATTTCTATATGATGCATGCATAATATGCATGCATCATATATTGAGCTTGAGTGCATACTGCATATATACATA
>JAQIVE010005359.1:0-13025 GCA_034698285.1 Sminthurinus bimaculatus | reverse complement strand
GTATATAATATATAGATATACTTGTGATCCCTGTACAAAATTTACAATTCTAATCGGATTGCAATGCTTTTTAGAGTGGCCCTGGAGACACGGGGGAGGAAGAGCACATTTTACTGAATATACACAGTTTATTCTGCCAGTAAAATGCACACATACAATGTATGTACCTAATACCTAAGTATTGCCTTCATATATTCACATGAGCCACACGAGCCATATGTGGGGAAAGTGAAGAAAGATGAGTGGGAGTTACAAAAGCCAAAGTGAAAGCAAAAGTATCAAATCTACAGATCCGCAGCGGATCTTTACACATAAGTTTCGTATGTAGTATCCATATTATATGACCACTGGACGCTAGGATCCTACTTCTTTCCCGTTTTAACTGGACAAGATGGTACATATAAGATTCGGTTGTAAAATACTATTTCTGATATACATATGCATTTTTTACCCGTTGCTACATGAACTTAAGCCCTTACAAAAATCCCATGTTTAAATGTTATATGAAGTAAGCATGCGACTCTGTTAAACATTGATACTTTTTATGCAAAACTATTAAGTTTTAAATTTGCATCAATACAGTACATCGATTGAATATATATATTATGTTAACATTTTAAAATTTAGCTGTTTCGATTTTCATTCAAATTTTTTCGCGATGGTGTATTTTTCTACCAAAGACTTATGAAAAAACTTCCATTGAATGGCGATACATTGGCCCTGTTGGGATTTTTTCTTGAGGGATTGTAGGGCTAGAAGTACATATATGTAACATACACAGTGGATACATATATATTAGCTACATTGTATGTATGGAGAGAGATGTGCTGTGATGGGATGTGATGGTCACGAATCAGTAATGGGCAAGTCAAGTCAAACTGGAACTGAAACTCAGATTCAAACTGAAAATGTGGGCCAAGTCAACTTGATCTTGCACGACATTATTTTTCATGTTGAATCTTCTCAAAGAGAGCATTCCTCCTTCCTCCCTTCTTTCTATATACGTGTAGCTCCAGCTCCAGCCTTTTCTATCAATGTATATATCGTCAAAATGACTGGAATGGAAGAGAGATATGCACGTTTTATATGATATGTTGTAGTATACACTGCCCCTATAAACATAGGCTCATACGATAGATATATGTGCACAAAGGAGGAAGGATTGATCGTTGACATCCAGGACTCTTACTCCATTCAAAAGAATATTATGCCCATGACTATTCAGCCGCTATTCTTAGAGACACTACAGGAGTACAATCGTCCCTTTTCTTTTCTTCCTCCACTCTACTCTCTTCTCTCAACTCCCGCATACGAACACGGATGCGAATGCGAATTCGAATAGAAACAGGAATAGAAATGGTGTGACTACGATTACTTTTACTACACAACTCTCTCTCTCTATCTGTGTTCTTCCATATGCATGTCTTTCATTCTTTCCTTTGTCAAATGAACACGACCGGCTCTATTTATATGAACATTTATATGGGTTAAGAGAAGGAAGAAATGTTTTAGATTTCATTCCTTCAACACCAAAACCACAGTATACGTATAAGTATGTACTTTTGCCGTCTTGACTGAATATTCTTTATTCGTATGCTGGGTGACTCTCTCCTTTCAACCTTGTGTATAATATAATGTAGATAATAACTATCGTATAATATAACATAATGTGTGAGTCCCCGTTACAGCCCCGTTATGTATTATATTATTATTATTATTGTGCGTATGTGTGTCCATTATACAGATGCCAAATGCATGCGGTTAAGTTCACAGAGCCAGTGGTAAAAGCACATTTTTCGGCTGGTTTTAGTATTTCATTTCATTTTACAATACGTACTGTCTACTCAGTTCTATCCAAGTCTATAAGCATGTTATGCATGTACGTCTCCGACATAGTTTATCCTGTATAATGTATAATGCGACAATTCTCAATCTTCTATTCTCTGCCATGATATGCCAGAGTTTGAATTGGCATCTCGCATCACATCACATCTCGTTGCATTGCAACGCATCGCATCGTATTCGGCTTTGGGGTGTACACATGCAGTGCATTGTGCCATTGTGTGGTGGGTTGTTGGTTTGGTTTGGCTTACGTTGGCTTGGCTTGGCTTGCTTTCCTTGTCCTCCGAGTCCTTAAACTTTGTAGAATAGAGTATGGAGAAAAGAAGGGCAATGTCGAGCAGAGGGTGGAAAAAAGATGGAATGGACTTTTCTTCACATGCAGCACCGAGACATTTTTCTTTTCTCCTTTTCCTTTCTTCGTTTTGGTCTTGACTCGACTTTCTTACGTGACATTTATGAATGCTTCCATAATCTTTGTATACTCTGTCACTTTGCGTCTGCATTCATGGGGTAATGATGATTGAAGGCTCCGCCACGAATTCAAAATACAAAGGCCTTCCAGTCAAATTCAATTTTGGAAATTGAGTTCTTTATTCTATTGGAGTTTTGAACGTCTAACTGTACCATACACAATATATGTATGTACAGCTGAACTAAAACTGGAGAGGATATGTGTGCATTTTCTCCAGTGTTTCTTCTTGTCCTCTTTCCTCGCTCTTACATTACATCATATTGGTCTGTCATCTTGCGTATTTCAATCCTATGCAAGTCTATACAGTGGAACCTCAACTTCAAAATGGTATGCTTGCAACCAAATTCTATTCAAGCTGAAGAAAGTATAAAAATTGTGCAAAACAAGAAAAATTCATACATAAAACCATATTAAATTGGTTTAAATACCTGGCGGCCGGCTTTTAGCTTAATTGCCGTTGATCATGTCTGGATTTTTCTGTATAAAAGCTCACACGGAACTTTCATTTAATAATAGAAAGAGAGAAAGGATTTTTTTGTCCAAAAGACTAGAGACTAAAAACTGAGCTAAACGGAGCTACAATTTTAGAAAAATAGGATGTTTTGCATACTTTATATGACGTACGCCTACATAAGTACATATATTTATGGGGAAATCAATTTTTCTTCCAGCACAACGTACTACTACTGCTAATGCATAGACGGATACAACATGCACAAAAACAACGTTGCGGACGATGACGCTGGATTTTTTTGCAAACACATTTCTTGCCATTGTATTCAATTTTGGAACAAGTCTCCCATCCTATCTTTCTTTTCTCACTTTACATGTGTATATTGATTAACGTTTTACACCGGTTTACATATTGAGCTGAAATTAAATTCTCCACATGAAAAAGGACGAGGACGTGCTCGAGCTTTCGCCTTATTGTTCACTAGTGGGCATACTAAGTATGGATATTTAAAGGCCGTGGGGTGAGATGAGCAAAAAAGACGAAAACGAAGAATAGGGCGCCTTTCGTCATTGTCACCGCCATTGTCTGTTGCCTCCTTTCACGACGAGGAGAGTTTACGTAAATATGCATTGAAAAAAATGCATTGTTATCGATGTCTCGTCTTGCTCCTCATTATTCTACTAGCGAGGGTGTCAAGTGAAATTTCCTTTCTATTATCACCTCTCAAGCTTCTACGACTCGCTTCCTATACATTTTACTGTGAACTCTCAGCTCCAGGTCTATGCCAGTGGGAGATAATAAAGATAATTACATCCAAATGATATTTTCAACAGTATCAGCAGGAGCAAAAGCAACAGCAACAAAAAAAGGAGATACAACAAGAAAAATATACAAAAACTATCAGCAAGTATGATGTTTATGCAGTAAAGCAGGGGAAATTGTTATCGTCATCGTCCTAGTCCTCGAGGATCGTTGACGACGACGATGCGGGTGAGCATCCTAGATGGTCTTATTGATCACAAGAGTTTCGCAATTTATCTGCATATTCTTAAATACCTGAGTTAAAGTTTCCAGGGTCTCAAAACAAAGCGGCTTTTTAAATTACCTTACGAATTATTCTCAAATTTCAACAATTCAACTTTTCTGTTAAGAAAATTTGTGAATAGCTTTTACCATGTAAACTGATGTACATTCGGAAACTGAATAGACGACGGCGTTGCTAGGGAATTAATTTACCTTAGAGAAGTTGCTAACTTGTAAGTTTATGCAAAAGTTCGCTAATAAATGGATAACAGCATTTTTCCCTCGATTAGGATGGAGCGGCCTAACGAGTATCGACAGGCAAAAGTACATGCACACAAAATACATATTTGTGAACGTCCTTTTGCTTCTATGTATTTTTGGTTGTCTGTATGTATACTATGTAAAACGAACATGCTGGCTAGAGCTGGATCAATCTCATTTTCCACCTCTTGTCTAGTTGTTTAGACGCCCTTGGGCTCAGGGCACGGACAACTTTCTTCCCTCTCTCTCCAAATTTCTAAAGTCGGCACAGAAAGCTTAAGTTCCTGGTGCTGTTGTTGTTTTCGTGTACACTGAACATTTGCAAGTCCAAGCCCATGGGCAAAGGGAAAGCTAGAGTAGGGAGCGGTGGAAACTGCGCTTATTCCATTTGAGAGAAAAAAGAGGGAAAAGAAAGGGCTAAAAGTTCATACAATGGTGAAACTTCGATCTATGTATGTATATCCATTATCCATTATCTATACTGCAAACAGCCAACTACAATCCACAAAATAATATAAGTACACAATACCATATGCACAGATACACACCAAATACACAGGCCAGGCCAAACACTGATAGACTGGGAAAGTTTGTGGCTTAAGTAGCAATTTTCTCATTATTTTATGCGGTAGGTTAGCGGGGAACACTTTTCGTTTGCATTATTATTATTTCCCTATTACCACTGGCATCAGGAGAAAAGCAGCTGCAGTGCCAGTTCCCACACACCCTTACATACTCCCTCATATAATAATAATATACTATCTGCAGTTTCTTAATTTTGTTCCGGGTAAATATCGGTAAAGGCGAGCGCTATACACCAACTAACTATATATGTACAATATGTACACATATGTACACACGCATCTTATGTAGGAAATGGTACGCATATAATGTCATATATAATATTAATAATAGAAATCTATAGATTCCATGTGTATGAAAACTTTTCCCTGTTGACTAGGCCTACAAATAAAAAAGGTGACTCGCTATATACAATATTATATTATAATCAATGTATATCAATGGTTGTATTGTATACATATGAGTAAACTCATGGTCGGAGAATGAGTGAATGAGAAAAAAAGGACGTCGAGGAGAAGAAAGAGCAGCGAAAAGAAAGAAAAGACGCACGAAATGAGAATACAATCTGTTTCTTGATTTTCCCTTTCGTGGTTCTTTATTACCTGGGAAAAAACCATCGTTTTCTTTTGTTCGATACTTCTTTTCACTTCCCCTCTGTGTGTGTGTGTGCGTGTGTGTATAGTATATATGTGGATGTGCCTGTGTGTGCTGCTTTTCTCTACCATTGGTTCAAAACACAAAAGAAAATGGAACAAGAAGGAGCAGCAGAAGAATAGACTGTAAGAGAGAGTGAATGAGAGAATTTGGGCCAGAGTAAAAGAGGAAAGCAGAGAGTGTATGATGTACAGAAAAAAACCAGACAAAACTATCGCCATTTCATTTCACTCGCCGTGTAAAGAGAGAGAGAGAGAGAGAGAGAGAGAGAAAGTACCACAGAAAGTTGACGTAGGTGGGTCTGACACAGAGGAAATAATAGAAAAAATTTGCAGGTACACACAATTTTTTCATCACGAAATGAAGAAGAAAGTGGTCTTTTCCCTCTGCTTTTTTCTTTGGTCGGTTTTACGGCAGCAAAGTTGTTTAAGCTTGCAACAGCCTTGCCGTTTTGTGTATATGTTTAGCCGCTATAGTTAAAGAAGAATTTACTAAACACGACTAGATTCAAATCGTCCATTTTTTGTGATTAATATTTGTTTTTTCCTGCACCGATCTGTATTTCAACAATTTTAACAATCTCGTTCGTCATCTGATGTATATCATGCTTATCAAAGTATATACACTGGTATTAGATTCATTTCGTGTGTGTGTCGTGCCACAGTAGGAATAAATAAAATACAAAAAACTATGAAAAGAGAAATGTAACGGTGATGACAATAAAACCAGCAAATTACCTCCAGCTTGCTGGTTGTTTAAGAAACAGACTCGGGTTTCCACGGCAACCACCTTTAACATTTAGCCAAAATCTTGGTATGTACTGTAATATGTCAATGGTTTTTTTCGCCATGATTTAGTTTAGGAGACTCTGAATGTTTTTTTGGAGTGTCCCTTTTGAAAGGTTTTTAAAATATTTCAAAAACTGCTGGAATTATGCGACGAAGTACAGAACATTTGTCTGAGATGAGACATGCATGTATTTTGCATAGCCTTCACTTCTCTAAATAGATAATTGTGCAGATCTCTGAATTAAACAAAATGTTTATGTTTGACGCCAATAATAGCAAAAAAATCCCCCGCGGGCTTCCATCCAGTTTTTTGAAAATGTTACCTTATTGGTCAAGAACCAGAGTAAAAAAAATTAGGCGGACAAGCAGAATTTTTCTACGGATAAGGCTCATCCTTGTGTATCACTCCGTTACGCGGTAAATATGTTTTATAAGCAGTACATTACCTAGATGTATGCATGAAGATGCGGATTTGGATGTAGTGTGCTAACTTGGCTTGTCTTCTATGTATACCCATTTTTTAGTTGAAATGGAGAAAGAACGAAAGAGAAACCACCAAAAAAGGGACAGAAAAAATGAATGTAAAAAGTAAATTGAGCAAGGTATATAAATATATTAAGATAGCACCAACATCATCATCCTCCTCCCGCATACGTATATTGAATAGGATGGGAAAAGTCGGCGAGTGGAACGACGCTAAGAATGAGCAAGAGAACAAGGAGAAAAGGAAAACACAGACTAAAGGCAAAAGCAACCGTAGAGACACCGCAAAAGTGAAGCTGTACATTTTTACTCTCTGCATTTTGTATCATTGGAAGCCCACATAGTACACACACATATACATCATACTCTCACAAAAAAGATAGAGTATCTGAGCTTAGTAGAACTGAACTGAATTGAACTGAGCCGTGTTGTACTCAGCAAAACTCTAGTATAGTAAATAGGAAGCACCTTGTACTGAAGTGTACCGTCGTGGATTCGCACTCGTTGCCTCTTTTGCTTTCTCTTCTGCCGTTTCTCCAACAGTTTGGAGTTCCAGTTCCTTAGTGCATTTTGTCTGTATAATTCCCTTGAAATATCATGCTCTTTTCCATGTATATTTCCAGTCTATAATAATATACTTTGCACACACGAGCACAGACATAGACCAAAAAAGAGAAAGAGACACACAGGGAAAGTCTCGGACAAAAGTAAAATAGAAAGGCAGATATGGAGACAGAGAGCAAGAGCAATAGGGAGAGACAGGGAGAAAGTATCGAGTATGAATTTTCCAATGGTTTGTAAAGCTATAATATACAATATAGTACAGTAGCAACTCAGAAAAATTGTGTGTGTGTGGAATTCGCGCATGCTCTGCCATTTCCACACAAATATGCATATACTTACATACATTCATAATCCATGTACATATTACACCGTAGAGTTGTACTCGTATTTGTATTTGTATAAGTATTCACATTATACATACACATACACGTACAACGTACACATAAATGTGTGGGCAATAATGTAACATAACGTGCTATGTCTATCTATATCTATGCGTGTCTCCCGTTTTGGATTCATAAGGAAAATGTGGAAAAACTAAGCTAAAAAAAATAAGAGTGAAGCTGGTTTGGCTCGACCTGACTTGTTTTGGCTTGGCTTGGCTTGGTCTGGTCTGGCCTGGCCAAATTCTAGCCCGCCTGGCTGGTCCTTGCGTTTGCTGGTTAGGGTAGTCTCCCTCATTTTGGTGAACAATTTTGTGGTACGGCAGCGGATTCAATGTTGTTCCTTATAAGCCAGACGATGAGCAAAAGACGATGACGATAGATGGATAGATAGTTTTCCGACCAGTCAGCCAGCAATCCAAGTATACTTCTTCCAGCCATCCACCCAACCGACCGACCCGATGAGCGGAGAAGCGTCGAGGAAAAAACTAGAAAATCGAATTCCACTCACAGTATCTACTTTGGGAGTTAGCCGAAAGACGTTTAAACTCTTCTCTCTCCGCCTCGATAAACTCATTCTCATTTGACTCGAAGAGAACTCGAGTCACACAGTAAGAGTAAGAGTCAGAGGAAGAGTCAGAATCAGAGTAAGCCTCAACGTATCGTATCGCTTCGTATCGTATCGTATCATCCTATCTCTCTGTGTCACTCTTAAGGCTCCTTGTCATCACAACATATCAACATTACACTTTGCCTCACATTGCACCAAAAACTGTGTGGATTGCATGCACATTCATCGGCCTTCCCCTTCCACTCCAAGTTGAGGCAGAGCTCCACTGCGATTCTCAACTTTCAACTCTCAACGTTGTTTTTACCCCTATACGCTCGTGCTTGTTCTTCAAGCCGACTCAATTCTACTCTGCTTCCCCCTGCTCAGTTCTACTCTACTCTGCTTTCCCCAACTCTCAACTACTCTGCTCAGCTCAGCTCACTTGTTTTTCGAGGCAGAAGCAGAAGGGAGGGAAAGGACGAGGAGGAGAACGAGGACAAGCCGAACGGAGCAGACTACCATCCAAGCAAGCAAGCAGGGAAGCAAGCAACTCTGCTCGAATATAAAATCTCCCCACTCTAACGGAGATAAACTCCAGTTAAAAAATAGAGCAGGGAGAAGCCGGAGCCAAAGCCGGAGAGAAGACCAAGAAGACGAGGAAATTGAGTTGCGATTACTGATTCCTCCATGATTCTCGTGCTCTCTGATTTTTGATTCTCCTCTCGTCGGTCCATGTACTCTACACATACATATTATATACTACCGACTGTACATTGTACTGTATACAAAAAGAAAGTGTTGAGCTTACTTTGACTTGAGAGTTGAGCTCGAAATTCTTCACGATGGTGGATTTAGACACCATCACATTTTTCTTAGACCCAAAAACTATTTCGCCTGCATCTGTATCGTGTTTCTAAAGTCCAAACTACTCCACACTAAACAATATCGAGGGCCGATGAATTGAGCCATCAACTCAACCATCAAGACAAACGAGGAAAAGTGAAGGGAAACTCGAAAAATCGAGTTTTGATTTCGATTTTATTTATCAATTTCAATTTACCCCCGATGAAACCAAACTAAAGATTGGTGAACTGCGTCTAGTGCATTGTATACATACACTGTATTGTATCTCAAGATTGAAAATATCCCCATTTAAAATGTAAAATCGACAGTCAGGCAGTCAGTCAGAGTTGGATTGAATTGCAAGGAAAGTGTAACATTTCCTACGTGTGTCTGTCTTTTCCCCACTGGAAAACTACTTAAAGATTCAGTTCTGCGAGTGAGAGAAAGATTTTCCCCAAAGATCCTTTTCAGAGCATTTTCTCTCAATCGTCAGTCGTCTCCCTTCCCGTGAGTGAGTGAGTGAGTAAGCGAGTGTCTTCTTTTCCCCGTGACATTTCGACTTTCAAGTGGACAATAAAGGCTCAAGACTCACGACTCAAGACCTTTTCCTTCAGAGTGGGGAAAAAACTGTCACTGAGAAGGTGTTAGAAAAGCTGCTATACATACACGCATTGTAGTAGTTCCTCGTCTTAAAATTCAAGAAGAAGACCAGGAAAAAAATACAGACTTGTTTGATTTTTACATCAATCCATCTATTCAAAATCTCATGAAAATTCTCCTCATTTCTCCATCAAAATGAGCACCTTCGCCTTGGATATCTTACAGTAAAAAGGGAGTCGTGAAGAACGTGACGTTGACATTGATATTACTACTTGAACTTTTTGTGACTTTAGGACAAAATTAAAATTAACTGTAAAAAGCGTCGTTGTCAAGGGAAAAGATAAAGATACAAGAATAAACTTTTTCTTAACCATCATTGCCTCTAAAATCTAGAAAAAAAGAAACAAGGACAGTTTAACTTGGACTTGAGTCGATTCAAAGTGAACTGCAACCTTGAATTGTGGTATCCTACCCGGCAAGAGAAGGGCTGAATAAGTATTTTTTGACATTCTATTTACAAATTCATTTATTCTCGTGTGTATGCCTTCCCGAGATAAAAACTCGACGGGTGGAAAATTATGCAAATACGTGGAAATCTGTGGAGGAGCGAGGGAGAAAAAAGTTTCATAAATTTTTATGATTATTGACTTAATTCATCCTTCTGGAATTGAGTGACTGAATTTGCATTTGCATCTTGAATTTATTTTGAATATTCTCATTCGCCAAGTACGCACGCACATGCTGAAAAACTTACAGAGTGAATAGATAATAGATAATATTATACACCATCCCATCATACACAGCAAATAACAAATACAAATTCGTCTGAATATACAAACATTTTATATTTGTACATTTGGGACTCTACAAATTTGGAATATAATTTGCCTTGAAAAATTTACGTTTAAACGAAGGTCGCGGACGTGAACGTGAAAATTAAATAGAAAACAAACAAGAAAAACTCCTCTAAAATTCAGTGTCATATATAACTTACTTGACATAATATAAAAGTAATTCCGTCTCCCGAGCCCCCTGATGCATATATACATATGTATACATAGAATATAAATGTGAAGAATTTTAAAAAACTGAGCTGCTCCAAAAACGAAGAAGAAGAAAACAAGTTTTCATTCTTTTTTCATTCGTTACATTGTCCTAAACAAGAGGAGGAGACGAGGCCGGAGACCAGTAAAAAGAAGAAGCGAAGGAGGAATACATAAATAAAAGAAGAAAACAGTAGAAAAGTATTTTCCCCATTTTCTGGACAGAATGCAAAATGAGTGTGGGGACTTGTGTGCTGGGAGCAGGAAATGTCATACGAACAACGGAGACCAACTCTTGTTTCAATTTCAACGGTACACTAAGAAAAACATCAACACCAACGCCACCAACAATTGTAATAAGATCCAGAAAACCCAGCAGACAGCAAACACGAGATCTTCATCCAAATTCCTCGTCAACTGAGCCCTCCACCACTTCCTGTTCCAGTCGAGAAGAAGAAGAAGAGCAACAAGACAAGGACAACAACATTCAACTCCGTTTCCCTTCTATTGTTGACAAAGTCCCTTCTGATTTTCCCCGTGTTTTGACAACAATATTTTTGAGCAAAACAAAGCCAATTTACTGCTGTGAGACCCCCGGTGTCAACAAGGAACACTCTTTCTCTATCTTCAGATCTTTGGAAGAAGAAGCAGAAGACGAAGAAGAACAAAGGAAGGGAAGGAAAAGGAAAGTCGAGGCCCAGGGAAAAGTCACGTCTACGTTCGGCTCCAACTCCAAGTCTGCCACTTTTGTCGCGGATCAGGAAATTATTTGCACTCGAAACCCGTCATTTTCATCGTCCCCTGTGACACCCATACCAAGAACAACAACAACATCAAGACGTACCACCGTAAGGAAGCCAAGGCCGCAAAGGAAACAAAGAATCCTCCAAATCCAAGAGGAAGAACAAAAGCCTGGGAAACAATATCATAATCATAAAAATAATTGCTCTACTTACGACAACAACACAACAACAAACAATACAGAACATACACAAAGTACCGGCTTTTCTTTTGTAGTAGACAAACCCGCCGGATGGTCAGCCTTCCTCAATACTGAGAAGAAGATCAATATCAATCGCATCAGTATTAATAAAGACAACAACAACATCCATAACCATAACTGTGACCATAATAACAGTGACAATGACAATGACAAGGCTGATGAAGTGACGCAAAAGAAGAAGAAGAAAAAGTGCGATCAAGAAATTAGGAAGGATTCAAACAACAATCATGCTTTATTGTCCAGGACTGTAACACGTTTTCCAGTGCATTTAGAAAAACAAAAACAGTTTTCTTCTCTGAATTTTCTTGCGGAAAATATTATAGAAAGTAATCACACAAGTAAAAAACCTCTTCAAGAATCATCGTTGCCTCTATCGATATCATCATCTTCATCACCCTCGCTACACTCATTTTCAACTAGGAATCACATCATACATTTTCATCATTCAACCTCGATACTCGCCCACTGACAAAAGTACAAGTACCATCAGTCCAAGCCCACGTTCACCTCGTCTCCAATAGTTATTAACGCGGACGAAGAAGAAGAAGATACTTGATACAAACCAATTTTCAATTTAGACAAAGAGAAAAAACCAAGAAAAAGCTCTTGTCTATATTTACTATATAATAGAAAAATAAAATACATACTACTTGTAGATATTTTTTCTAATACGCTTTTGCTATAAATATCTGTACACTCTGATATTCTCAACGGACGACCGCCTTTTCCCCACATATTGTGATTGTGATTGTGACACATTGGTAATCGATGAATGTCCACAGTTTCACTGGATCCTCGGTTGTTGTTCTTGCTCTGTCTCTTATGCTCGTAACTCTAACTGTATAAACACTCGTCGGATCTAATCCCACTCTGGCCATTCAATTTCTACCGGTGGATATCGTCCGTCTTTTATTGAAAACCAGGAGACAGACGCCGAACACTAAAGGATAAAAGCAGCCTACGACTATAGATACACTATATATCGTTATTGGTACAGTTAATACCGCAGGGACGAAAACGACGTTTGAAGAGTAAAGTAAAACAAAGTAGTGAAAGACAGAGAGAGAGAAAAAGAGAGAGCCCGTCGTAAATTGACAATTCAAGTGTCCAATCCAGTGTCCACCATAAACTCCTTTATTGAGCTGATCCTTCCCTTTAATAACTCTGTGCTATACATTATACACAATATACATACAAATATAGAGACAACCATCATGATTTTCCAATACATGATATAATGTTACTGCATTATATTTATCTTTAAACCATCTTTATATAAAGAAAAATTTTAGTGTACTTGTTAAGTTCAAAGTATTTGTCTAAGGATTTTTACTCTGTAATAATATAATAATATTTTTCTGTGTAAAAACCTACGTACATACATAAATAATATAGAAAGAAACCCTAAACTTTTGTGTAGATTTTCTACCCTGAGTGCAATTCATAAAAATTAAATTGAAGACTGCTCCTCCATTTCCTA
>JAQIVE010005358.1:0-13027 GCA_034698285.1 Sminthurinus bimaculatus | reverse complement strand
CTTAAACCAAATTAGTGGAATATGCCAAAAAGTGAAAAACCCTGGATGGATAAAAGTCATGTGATGGGTCACATATATTGTAATCTTCAAAAATATAAAATAATGGTACACTAAAGTATAAGTAAAGATATGTACACCTTGTCTGTAAAATTTGCTGCACCAAATTTGTAAAGTGACAAGGAAAAGGTAAAAGTACTGGTACTGGTGACTGATAATATCGATGCTACCGAGAAAACGATTTTACTTACTAGTTAATTTATTGTTATACATATGTGTATGTACATTTGAAATTTTATCATTGCTCACTTTATATTATTTTTACTACTAATGTTTTGGACTAATGAATTTTGTTACTGGCATTTAAATTTGTGTGAATTGAATAAGGAAAACGAGGAGAAAGGCTTGCATGTGTAAGTATGTGTATACCTATTGCAGTTAGAAGTGTGTATTACTAATATTTTTGGTATACAACAGCTTATTTCCCTGTTTAGCATAAAAGCCAATATATTATAAATAATGATACATGATCGTGATAATGATAGTCCTGTGAATGTAAGTAAATGAAAGTTTTAATTTGACTTTACATATTTATATAATTGTACATCTGCACTCTGGATTGAATATTGAATAGAATATCTTAAAGTTATTACTTATTAAATCGTGTCCCTTTATGAGTTGATGTGTTGATGTGCAAGTCTATAAAATGAATTTATGCCTGGAATTTATTATTTATTCATTATTGATGACTGAGAATTATTCACAATGGGCAGAAATGTGATTTATTCTATGTAAACTGATTGTATAACTAAAAACTAAACTAATGAAATGGGCGTAATACCTTAAAAGCAAAAATGGTGACTTGGTTTAAATTGAAAGTCGCGTATTATACCTAAAAAAATGTAGCATGCCAGGCATATTGTCCTTTGTACTCTTGTGTGTATGTATTTAAGTAATCATGAGAAATTTTGCATGTATATTGTGTACACATACGTTCATGGGACAAGACTGTTGTGACCTGACGATGTAATATTTTCAAATATGTGTTTTCTTTCAAGCGTCTAAGAACAAGATGAAACTATTTATATGTGTATAAAGTTTATAGCATAAACTTTAACACAGTAACATAAGCTTAGCTTAGTGTCATCAAAAATTAAAAAAATGCCAAATAATTATTATATGTATACATACCTATAATATTTTTATTCAAGTTCAAAGTCAAACTACAAAATACATTATACATAAATAATAAACAAATGCGGAGCAGGAAGACAAGAATATGTATGTATAAGTACTAACTATATATATATAGTCAAAATTAAAATTATTTCTTCAAATATACTTGTTCGATACATATAATATGTAAACCGCAAAAATTAGAAATATTATAAAGAATATAATAAGTAATAATATAATAATGTAAACCATAATATTATTACATATTATTACAGTTATTATCTACAACAAATACTATGGCTAAATATGCGTATTTTATATACTCTATTGTATGTATCTATTATCTATTACACAATTACAAAATTACAAAATATAAATGACTCCCACAATGAACTATAGGTATAATATCTCTAAATTTATTCACGGTCATTATTGGATTGAATTTTCCTTGTATACATTTTGAAATCGGCATAATAATGATGTTAAAAAATTATGTGTAAAATATCTTAATGTCGGTTTTATTGGACTGGATTTTGAAGCCAATCACATTGAAATAATGTTTGTTATGCGTAAGAATATAAATGATAATATGTTGTAATAATTTTAAAATACGTTATGTTAAGCAAAGTAATAATACATCACTACTGTTGTTGTTATACATAACTATGAAGATTAAATTGATGCTATGAAAAATGAAAAATTATATGAAAATTATATTTCCACCAAATCCAACTTATTGCTTACCATAACATAACATGCATAGAAGTTCGAATGTTTATTACCGATCTACTTTGCAGCTTCATCCTTACTTTTTACATCCATATTCACAATCACTCATGTCTCCCATTAAATACTGGGACAACCATTTAAGTACTCGTTATATTGCATCAGTCATTGGCACTTGGCACTGATAAATAAACGTTGTCAGTTTTTATCTCTACATATGTATAGTTCATCGGTATGGTATTGTTGCTGTAGATTGCGAGAAAAAAAGCAAGGATACAATTCTGAAGCGCTGGCGGCCTTACACTCATTCTGCTATGTTAAGAATTTTTTGTTAATTTTTCCCCTAGTTCTCTTTGTGCTGATTGCTGATTGTTCCGTTCAGTTAAAGTTCTTAATATTAATTAAGTTACTTAAAGAAATTGCTCTAACATAATATAAAAAGCTGAGCACAAGCGTATGGTTTGATCAATGTTCGTTGTGTGTTGTTAACTATATAGACGTTTGGCTGCGTTGTTAAATAATTGGTGAGCAAAATGAGTCTTGAAGAACTCCAAATGTATTACAGTCGACTTTTTCCAGTTGACTTGATGCATCGTTGGTTATCATATGGATATGGTAAGTAAAAATGTTACTTGTGACTTTTTAATGATTGAATTTGATCTCCTATATTTATTATTTCTTGTATTATGATATCAGAGTTGAAACCATTGTTATCGTTTCCTAATCTTTCCCAATTCTGGATATCTATGTGAATACATAGATATCCAGAATTGGGAAAGACAGAAGTAAAAACACTTCTGAGGGTAGTTGATATTTACATGTAAACACTTAACGTTTGCGTCTTGATTGAGGTTGAGGTAATACACTTACTTAATATGTTATACTAACAATCCACGTAGTTATAATGTTGCTGTGTTTCTTGTTAGATGAGGATTTCGCCCATCGCGAATTTTCGTTCACACTCGCTGGAGATATTTACATTCGCTTTCAGTCATTCAATACAAAGGAGGAATTTCTCAAGGAGCTGATAGCAAAGAAACCCGAAAAAATTGATATTGGAGCTGTTTATACTCAAAAACCAAAACAGCGAGACTCTACAGGAGGATTTCAACCGAGGGAAAAAGAGTAAGTTTATGTTTTTCAATATATATGCATTATGTATTCATTATTAATCATTTTTATAAAATCTGTAATCTATCCATCATGTTTTCTATTCCGGTGAAATAGTTTGTAGTAAAATCGCATAGTATTATAAAAGAAAATTTTCATTTTTTAAATCCCGTGTTCAGATTCGTCCTGGATATTGATTTGACTGATTATGATGATGTTCGAACGTGCTGTAATGAAGCAAAAGTGTGTCAAAAGTGTTGGAAATTCATTGCTGTAGCTGTTGAAATTTTGGACTCTGCTCTCAGAAGTATTATACGAATATTGTTTTTATATATTTATAAAAAAGTATCATTGGGAAATTTTTCCATTCATAATTATGAAACATTTTATGAAACGCCATGTGATAAGGAAAATATTGCTGGTCAATGCAGCAAAATACAAAGAGTGGTATAAAAATGAGGTTAAAATTAATTCAATTTTTTCCGTTCTTTCTTATTTTCAGACGATTTTGGGTTTCAAGATTTACTATGGGTGTTCAGTGGTCGTCGAGGTGTGCATTGTTGGGTGAGTGACGAGAGTGCTCGAGATTTAGACGTTTCTGGTCGTGCCGCAGTTGTCGACTATCTGTCTGTAAGTCGTCTTCTGTTTAAAGCCAATGTACATAGTTAGAGCATAGTATGTTTATATGTACTTAGCAGCGCGCTTAATTAAAGGGAAAAATCCTGTGACAGCAGTCGCGTTTTGTTTTCTTTCGAGTTCTGTGAATGTCATTAAAAATTAACCTAAAAAAACGTTTAATTTTCATATTCAGTATTCAAATATGGAAAACCGTTAACTGTTTATTGTGTACTATGTTTTTGGCCAAAATAAAGAGTTTCGTGCTTCTCAATATAGGTGGTGAAAGGCAGTGGGGAAAATCAAGCAAAGAAAGTGTAGTGTACAGTAATACAATACATAAATACAAGAGAAGAAATTTTTTCACGCCATCAGTTTCTTCCTGTTTCGAGCTCATAACATGATAACAATCTCTATGATTCATTATTCTCCATTTAATTAATTTGTTGTATGATATTGTTTCATTTTCTTCGTGTTCGATGCCAATAAGCACAAATTGAACTCACCTGCTTGTTTTGTCATTTGCCACAGGTCGTGGGATACAGACTTCCTTATCTTCGTCATGTTCCGCTTGATCTACCAACATAATGCATTGTACAATTAAGATTCTTTCATTATTTTTGACATCAAAAGCTCGTTGCAAAAAAGCAGCGTATAACACAATAAAAAAATATATTATGCACTAATTCAAGTCCACCCACTTGTGGACACATTTTCCACCTTTTCCCTTCAAGATTCAAGACACAATTCATAGAAAATACTCAACCTCAAGGGGAAAATGGAGAGCAGATTTTATCTGCTTTTCATTCCTCTGCAATATCATTCTCTCATCTCGTTTCATTTTCATCCCATTTCAATTTAACATTTAACCCTGCCCATTTGCAGGCGCATGAGAAATTTTAATTTATCTATTTCCCACTTAAAGCGGAAACAGCATGGCATCAGTAAAAGATCAGCAGTACTTATGTATACTTACTGATACATACATAGTTGTATGAGCAAATAGATGGCCCAAAAGAGAACAAGAAAAAGAAGGAGTCGGCAGCCACTCCAGCACTCTTTCAATTACCTCAGGACCTGACAAATGGCCGTATATAAATTTCAAAACCTCGGCCATTTAACTCACACACACCCGAAAAACATTCCTTTCCCTAATTAAATAATAGAAAAAGAAGAGGAGGCGGCAGAAAAAATAGGCTACATTATGTATTATCTACATCATACATGTAGGTACTTTGAATCTATGTACATATGTATGTATGCATATTTATACCATACGATCTATAATATCTACTGTGAGTAGTGCTTTAGCAGAAATACGAATTTACTTTTATTATATTATAAGCTTTCCCCTCTTTTCCATAATATGCCATTACATACATACATATATGTATAGGTCTACTTTCTCTTCAATAACCGTAATAATAGTAATAGTGTTATATCATTGCTATTGAAGCAGAATGGGAAACATGCTATTCTACGCGCTCTTTCATATAAAAAGGACTTTGCCAGTCGACATTCGACATTTCCGAGGATTTATACTGATTAAACTTGGTCTCTTTCTTGTATAAAAACCTGTAGAAAGACATAATGAGAAAGCTCAGCATAAAATATCATTATCATGATCATTAGCATTATCCCCATTCTTAAATCGGCTTCTTATGTGTTATACAAACATTTTTCTTCATTCCATAATATATGTGTGTGTATATATTGTACATTGGCTTTTGGCTTGGATCTTGGATAAAGTAGCTATATAATAGGGCGATAAAAGGGGTTGTGAGGAAATTGCTATTGAAAATTGACCTGAGACCGAGAATCGAGAATCGAGAGTAGAGTGGTTAAAAATGTGGAAAGGATTTAGATTTCTGATTAGGCTATAAAATAGTCACCCTGTGATATCTTGTGTTATATATTTTATGGAAATTGAGAATCTTGAATATTTTTAAAAATAGGTCTACAAAAAATGTATGCATACATAAGTAGCATTATCATGTATGTAGCAAATCTTTATAAACGTCAAAGTCAAGTATAAGTATGCATATTATAGAAAGCATAAAATAAAATGTACATAATATGTATATGAAAAAATGTACTGGACATTTAAAGTTTACGACGACGGCAAGAAAGATGTAAGAGTAAGAGTATTTTTATGGGCAGTAAAAAACAACATTTGCCATATTTATTTATTTGTTCATTTAAAAGATCATTTACATGTACATACCAGTTTTTCATGGTCGGATTCAAGTCTCTCAAAGATCGCAGCCCCCACAAGACAATAGGAGACGACGAGTGTGACGAGGCCGACATGGCTCAAAATAAACGTTGTCACTTGCTTACAGCCGGATAAGCACACCCGACACTTGCTCTTCTCCTCGCCTTCCTCCATTTCTCTCGATTTATTTTATTGTCTCTCTTTTACGAGAACAAACTAATCACACTGTATGTGTATATTCTACACTGTAATGTACATACATAAATATGCAATCACATGTATTATGTACACGAGACTACAGACTGTCAAAAAAAACCTAAATCAAAAACAAATATGTAAGAACTCGGCTTGTTGTTGTACATATGTATGTATTAATGTGTATCTTTTATGTATCTGATATCAGATTGCTTGGATGTCGAGAGTTGAGAGCACGTGCGACGTGAGACAAAATCTTTTTGACATTTTCATGTTGAACCATTATCTTCATTTTCTTTTCACTTTTCCACTTTTACTTTTGATATCACTTATTTCATTTGCTTACAGCGTTAAGATTTCCAAATAAAAACTATAGAACATTCAGAAATTTTCACTTTTCGCTGTATATCTTTACATTTTTCTCAAATTTTTATAAACTCAACTCCAACTTTCTCCTGAAAATCACGGTACAAAACAAGCACAAAAATAGGAATATTAGAACAATTATTTCTGTTTCAACTTCTCTTAGTCACTCTGCTTGCAATCTGCAGCCACAATCACAGCCGCACACCACAAGTCGATGAGGATTACTTGATGTCACCTCAAAGAAGGAGCTCGTTATTGAAAAAATACAAAACAACTAATACATATTATGTAGCCAGAGACGAAAACTCACACAAAAACTGGGACTCGCTCGCTTTTTTCGATAATTCCTTGGTGAGGGAAATCAAATAAGATGTTCTTGAAAGAAAAGAAGTGGAACGAAAGAATAAGGTAGCGTGTACAAGGTATATTGATAGAGAAGAACAACAGACGAGGCCGCAATCACACGATCACAATCACAAACTAAAGCGGAACCCCCGTCTAAGTCACCGTAGGACCGAGGAAAAGACGACAGAGACAACGACAACGACACATTTCACGTTGCTTGATCCGTTCCGAAAGAAAGAACAAAATGAGACGAAACGAAACCGAACCGAACCAACAGCTAAACCAAAGCCTCACATGAACAGAACATACACGCACACACACACACACAACTAACCAAACTCAAGTCTCAAGTCAAACTCTCTCCAAGCTGCTCTCCCTCCGTGAGCAGGAAAAAGCAAACAGTGAACGCTGAGCGGTGAACAGTGAACAGTGTGTGCAGTCTCTCAGGTCTCACAACAGCACACCAGCACACACACACACAAAGCTAACTATGTACCAAAAACCATTACCAGGCTAGCAGAGGAAGTAGAAACATCAACTCGGAAAAGCGGAGCACCACACTTAAAACGCCTTTAATTAGCCTGGGCCCTTCTTCCCTCCCGTTCGTTGGGCTGTTCGACTTCGATTCGGATTCAGAATTTGGATTTGGATTTGGATTCCCATAGGAAAAGATCCAGGATTTTTTCCTTGTCTTTAACTTTCACTCGATTTTCTTAGACTTTTTCTTTTGTAAAATATGGAGCGTGGAGTGAACTGGGAAGGGAAGCTGAAAGTTTTTCAACTTCCGATATTGTTATTGGGCTCGTATTCTATTCCATATTCTAAACTTTTGCCGAACGGCTTATGTCGTACTCATATTATTATTATACATACAACCTACAACTAATTTTGCTTCATGCTCATTATTTTTGTGTATACATAGTACAATGTAGCAAGAATGACTTCATGTATAGAATGCTTGCATGATCATGAACATTCACTCGTTCCTCCCTGATTTTTCACTCATTTCGTCAATACAAAATACAACTCACACGAAGTATGTACATAATGCCAAATATAAAACATTAGTAACAATACGTATATATATACATTATGCATGCATGATGCTTGAGAGCTTATAATAGCAAACATGTAATTTCTGGCTAGCGAATAACTATATACATAAAAATACAAAAGGAATGTACGTACAAAGCAGAAAATAAGGGAGAGAGAGAGGTAGAACAAAGAGGACAAGAAGTATGGAAGGAGAAGACGAGGAGAAAATGAGAAAAAAATAAAAGGAAAAAAAGAGAAAAATCTTGTACAAATAACTCCTCGCTTTTCCTCTTCGTTCATCCGGAATGCTTCGTCGAATGCCAATGGCTTAAGTGAGCAGAAAAATAAAGAGGAAATATAATATATGGGTTAAGCATATGCGAGATCCGAAACAACCAGAGCCAGAACCAGAACCAGAGCTAGAACCAAAACCAAAACCATGGGTGCCAACCAAAGCAACCAAAGAGTATCTTCAATCTTCACATACATATACAGTGTTTCATATGAGTCTGTATGAACAAGCGGAAGAATACTATTAGAAACTTTGCAAGTTAACTTTGTATTTTTTGCTGTGCTTTCTGTACAGAGTCACAAGTGTATAAGTATTATGTATGTAAAGTGACATTTCTACATAATAATATTATCTCATATGAACAGAGGCTGCAAAATTGACGACAAACCCGAAACCAAACATAACTAAGTATATACAAAATACAAATTCAACCGGGAATACATATCTATAGTCATAGCTTATTCTATTATATAATCCAACCCAATACAAAGAAAACGTCATCTGCATGCAGAAATTGTCTATGTATACACAGACAAAAGTTTATTATAATACATACTAATTGAACACTTTTGTGTTCTCAACTCTCAAAACATAGAGAGAAACTAACAACTGGTGTATACATATACATAGAAAGACAGAGAAAGAGAAAAAAGTTCTTTTCCTGATTACATAAGACGATTGCTATTACCACTAATGTTTGTAGAACTATGCGACGTAACACAGTATGTGTGTATGTATTATTCTGTGGAATACACTCAAATCGTTTGAGGAACATACCTGAGACCTGAGCCGACTCTTCTTCTCTCGCTGCTAGTACACAGTACACATACATGCATAAGTAGTACCTAATACAAAAATACTAATAGGAATACTAATAATAATAATAAGTTTGGTTCGTTCCACAAAGCCAAGTGTGTTTAAAAATAGGTGCAGTGTGCGAAAAGACCTCAAGATGAAATGCATAACTAAAAATAGAAGTGTCACATCTTTGAATTCCACCGTCCTTTCTTGTTTTTTATCTTCTATTACCTATACACTATACACATAGCATATAGTTTTGGTTTTGGTGTGCTGGTGTGTCGTCTTCGGTCTTCGGCGTCTTCAGTTTCCTCTTTCCCGTCACCGCGAGCAGTGTATGTATAAAAAGAAAGGGATGGCGAGAGGCCGTCCGCAGTTCTAATTCTCATTGGTAATAATGGGTATTCGAAAGTGGAATTACATGCTGGAGTTGCCGATTTACAATGTCACAAGGTCTCGTTCAGTTTTCAGTTTGGAATCAGAATCAGAATCAGCGCCTGAATCAGAGTCAGGGAATGGAAAGAATGTCTGATCTCTGCTCGCTTCACCAGTCTCGCAACTTGAATTCATGATTTTCACCAGCATTCTTTTTAAATGCTGTGAAATTCTAGGAACAAAAATATGTATGCATATAGTTTTAGGCTACATTTATAAAACACACCATTAGCACAATGATTTTATTGGAGCGATTTTTTTCTACCCCAAAAAATTTGGAATGGATCGAAAAACTCTTTATTTTACATATAGCCAACGGCAATGCAAAAAGGGCTGCAAAAGTTGTTTGAATCCGCGCTCATACTTATAAAGATACTTAATCAATAATGCAAAGAAGGAAAAAACTTTTACTTTTGTGACATCATATTTATTATGAGATACTTATGATACAAATACGCTTATGAATTTGGAATTCTGCACAGGAGACCCGGGCAATAAATTCTGGGTGAGTGGAAATTGACGTATGCTAATTGCGGTCGTATTGAATAGTCAACATGGCCTTTTGCTCCTTCTTTTTGGACAGTAAATAATTTAGTGCGTTACGCGTTACACCTTACACCACATACATGTACACTGTACACATACACACACTGTTTGAGGTTTTTGCTTCGACTTGCAGCCTCCAGCTGATGTGGTGAAAGTAATATTACCTATACATTACTTATACATAACTATTTGCAGCATGCAGAAAAGTTTGTGGCTATGCTCATGAAATAGGAATATAACGTGGATCCGGTTGAGAATGAGAGGGGATGGATGTTGATACCTGGTACATATTACAACTAATATCCTATAACGTACAATGTGTATCATCATAATCATCCTCATAATGTCAGTTTTATACTGGGATTATGCAAAAATATGTACACTTATCTGTCTCTTATATTGTATTTATTGTGTTTGTGTGTGCTACAATACTACATGCAAATAGACTCTTTTCTATAGTTTCCATGCACTCAAGTCGTTTCGCTCTTGTGTTTGTCTTTGTGTGTATGTATGTATAATGTACATTTATATGCGGTGGAAAATATTATGCTGACCTATTGGAAAAGTTGATGTTGATGGACGACTTGGGATGGATAATTTTTGTATAATATCAATTTTTATAGGAAACTGTAAACTATCAACTTGTCATGGAGGCTCCTAAACGACGATATTTGGAGAGTTGTAGAATACAAATTTACGCAAATCCATGCTATGTTATGCATTGTAGAATACAGCTGCTTAGTTGAACCAGAAAGCAATTCATCTGCATGCATAATAATTTTACATTATGTATTATATACCTACTTATTATTACTTGAAGTGCCTTTATAGATACAATATTTTTCATATTCTCACGGCTCATCAGCTAGGCCCACACTCAATTTTTCCCAAGTCTCTTTTTCATTTGCATAAATACATAAAATGGTCCTCTCTCTCTCTCTCATTTCATTTTCATGCGTTTTCTTCTCACACTCACGCGAGCGGAGTGTGTTGCATAAGATACAATTTGTATGCATGTATGTTTGCACGTATGTATGCATGGAGTGTGTGGAGACTGGAGACACGGGACACACAAATACAACTCAAACCTCGGGAGCCGGAACAAACCGGCGATAAGACGAGAGTCATAAATTACCTTTTCCCTATGTCATTGCATGTCACTGAAGTCTAGCCTTTGGGTAATAGTCTAGAAACATAGTTTGCTCCGCTGATGTTGCTCCTCTTCCTTTTTATTTTTTCCTATAAATTTACCCAACAAATTTCATTTCATGCCTTTATTCCTCATTTCCTCCTCTCTCACTGTCAGTGTAAAGAGAGAGAGTCTTCTTTCTCTTTTTACTTTTTACTCTTTGCCGTCTTCATCTGCATCCATGTACACTACACATGCATAATATACTGATATAGTGTACCATATTTTATGTTGTACACATTTCATATGTTTGTGTGTATTGGGTCTGTTTTTTGAGCTTGTTTGTTTCTCCTAAAAAGCTGTAGGTTGTTTTGTACATTACATAGAAAAATAAAGAGATCGCCGAGACCGACAAAGTCAACCCTTGATGAAAGAAGAGCAAGCAAGCACATCGTTTTGTAATTCGAAAATTCAATGTGTGTAATGTGCATATAAGAGCTCAGCCCGTCGAAAAATGTATGCAATGTACATGGACACCCTTGAATTAAAATATTGTCAAAAATTATATAAAATTTTGATGAGATTTCCATGACAATAATAGTAAACAGTCTAATCAAACTTTAATTGAACTTTATGCAAGTTTTGACCGAAAACGTGTCAAAAAATGAGCATATTTGACAATATTTTACTGCTAGTTTTTGTACTATTACGAAAAACCTACTTAAAGTACTTACACAAGCTTGTGTTTTATTTACATTTCCGATCGGGTTGAGCCATCAGCCATATAAAGCAAAGTACACAGGTAAACGCAGATGTCTAATATGTTTTTTTGAAAAAATATGGAGGAGGTAGAACAATAAAGATAAGAGCTTCCCCTTGTAATTGATCATTAGTTTAATTAGTTACTTCTTGTACCACGGGGAGATCTTTAAAATTTACAATAAGGTAGAAGAAACATTGCAAAGAAAAGTTGAGAAAGATAAAAACTCGAATTAAACACAAAGAAGAGTCAGAGTTGCAAAACATGTGAAGTTGAAACGATTTGATGTAAGTAGACCCGCGGATTTAGATTTAGGTGCAATTTACGTTGCTTGTTCGAATAAAGTTCAAGTTGAGACAGAGATTCAAACAAACCGTTTAATATAGTTGAATCATCATCTTTGTCTGTGCAAACAAGAGAGTGGGTGTAAATATTTGGATAAAAAGCTACTCAATATCCGCGTTCTCAATATCATTATTCCCTTCTTACCCTCTTCCTTTGTTCTAAATACGTATACAGATACAATAGTTAAATGGGTCATACTGTCTTTCTCGTTATCATATAATATTCTTTACCTTTGCTTTGTCTCCAAACTTGAATGTAACATATTATATTAGTTAAACATGGAATATTAATGAAGGACTGTTACTCTACTATGCTCCTTTGTTTGCTTTGGAATAATATGTATGTATGTATCTGTATTACATATTATGCCTGTATTCTTCAGCATTCAAGCATGATTATGCATCAGATAAACGGTGTGTGTATTTCTGTTGAGACAAAAAAGTACTACAAAAACTGATTGTACATAAGTCATCAGTAAGTAATAAGTAAATATTTAAAATATCCAAATCTCACTCAGGCTCAACTTTTGGCAAAAAACAACTGAATTCTCGAGCTTTTGTGATGATATTCCTTTGAAAATACATTTGCAAATAATTCCTGTTTCAAGCAACAAAAAATGCTTCATGATGCATGTATTTTGAAAATATTCAGGGTATGGTACAAGTTTTTATACTAAAGTACAGTATTAATAATTTATTTATGGGAAAAATAAATAGTAAATAAATGCACACGAGAACTACTAAAATAACCTTAGAAAAAAATCAATTTATCAATTTTAAACAACTTTTGATGATATATCATCAAACTATCATCAAAAATTGTCAATCTTGTCACATTTTCCTGATTTGATAAGATTTTTTTCTTGGGGCATATAAAACACAACAAACAATAATTACTGTGTAAACGTTAAACGAGAAGATGACTCACAAGTACCAAAATATG
>JAQIVE010005357.1:0-13033 GCA_034698285.1 Sminthurinus bimaculatus | reverse complement strand
ATTTATAATATACAATGGAGTGCTTAGACATAATATAATCAACGGCGCGCCATGGCGCGCACCACCTTACTAGTAATGAATATTGTAAATATGCATTGATTCCAGCCGGAATGAAGCATTTATTTCATAAATTATTACTTGTTTTTGGTTCCCGTCTACATCTACCTTTTGTAATTCTTTATCGCATTTATGTACTTTAAATTTGTAAACAGTTTCCTGATAAAATACAAAACAACTCAAATGACAAATGTATTCATATATGAATATGATGAGGTACGTATACTATATACTGTGTGTCTGTATATGTGATATGTATATGTGTAAAAAATTGTAAAATAACTATATAAAGATGCCCGGTAGAAAGACTTGGTCTCGCTACCGTACAGGAAAGTGTCACAATATAAAGGTACACCAAAAACCGTAGGTCGAAAACGTTATTGTTTTCGAGCACTGAATGAACGAATAGACACGTGTGGGCCACAGAAACGCGTACCTAACCTGTTTAACCATCTCTTGCTCTTGTTAGAAAAACATTGAAAATCAAGCTGTATACTAACTAGTCGTCTGGTAAACTTGTGTTTTTTGTATGTACCAGTAATTTAAAACGAGACTTACATATATTATATATGTCTGTATATTATTATACCTATATTGTATGAAGCATTTTTCCGAGCTGTAACGAAGTCTCATTAAAAAGTTTCCTGAGAACATAAGCATATATAAAAGCAAAAATCTGTTCAAGATTGCCATTCAACTTTTTTGAAAACACCACAACATGTTTTAATAAAACTAATCAAAAGGTTCTGCGGAATTTATTTACGCTTTTGCCTGACTTCTCTTCCTGTTCTCTAGCAGGAAACTTTTTACTTGAGCTTTTCCAGCTCTGGAATTAACAAAAATGTGGTTATTAGAAGATAATAAAATCAAGTATGCTGAAAACTCATCATGTCTTTGCAATATACATGTACTTTGAGCTAAATTTGTTGCACATGATGCAAAATGTTGTCGTGCTATTGTTACCGAAAGACTTTTATTTTATATGTTAATGGCAAATAATACCGTTTTATTTTGCGTTGTAGAATTTATCACAGCGGCGAAAATAAGAGTGTAAAAATCTAAATTTATTCTTACATGTATAACAAGATCGCATCATACATAATTTCAGAGGCACTCGTAATGATTTATCTAATCAATAGCGTAATTATATGGAAAGACTTGGTTTCGTTTTTTATTCATCCTGTATCTCACTGCGTTTAATTGCATCTCTGACTATTCGAAAAGACATCTTTTTTAACTTAATCACGTATTCAAGTAGGCATATAAGTATCTATTTCTATTTATACTTTTATACTGATGCATAAACTGCTTATTTTTGTAACATAATCTCATAATTATTATTAGTATAACGTATAATCAAATTGTAGTACGTGCGTAGAAAACGATTCATTAGCTAACATATATACATATATATTTATATAAATATCTCGTATAGGTTAATATTGCATAATATAAGTAAAATAGATCGAGAATACCCATTTCTATCAAAGTTCACCTCCAGTCTCATGTTCTTGAGGAGTCGGAGATTCAGACCATTCAAAGGGTTCTAATTTTTCACTATCGGGAAGCATATCGTTAATCTCTTGAGCAGACTTTAAAAGGCAATCCAATGTAATCTGACGTTTTGCTAACATCCTGGACATTTCATTAATCTGTCCAAACTTATGGGCGTAATTAGCATACTGCCGTTGACGAATAGCAAAACTTTTCATTAGTTTATTAATATGGTCATCCACCTCTTTTATTTTCTTAGATATTCTATTTTGGGTTTTGGAAATTATTAGGGTATTCTTGCGAAGATATCCGTTATAAAGTTGACCGATTCGAATAGCACATTTTGAGTTTAAAGTCGGCGTCAAGCTTTGTACATTCTTTTTTGAAGACCAAGGAAATGATTTACTATGTTCATCAATTATAGGTAGAAACATTGGAATTTCTTGCATTCTTCTATAAAGTGGATCCAATTCGATATTGATGGGTTCCTCTTTCGGCTTCTTCACGACCACCAAGGTACTCGTTTTTTGACCCGGAAATGCTTCTGTTGTTGTTGAGCCGCTGTTGCCATTATTGTCGACTGAATCTAAGTGGATTCAGTTGAATAGTGAATATTTAATGAATCATGAAGATATTTTTTACATGTAGTACAAAAGAATAAAACATAAAATGGAATAATTACCATACATAATATTTATATACATGCTATGAATTATAGGTTAAGCATAGTATCGTCATTTATTTTTAATCATGATTACTTACTTGTCATGTGGCCTGTTGTTATTGAGTCTTCATCTTCATTGTATTGTTGGTAGCTTCGCTCTGGTGACATTAATTGTTCCCGACGACTTTTCGAACCTTCAGCCCCCATGCCATAAAAGATTCAAGAAAGATACGACAGAAATGACTGACAACACTATCACACATACAAAACTAACGACAATAAGGGAAAAAATTACATTACTTACTACATAATTTAAAAAAATTAAGAATAAATAAAAATTATTCTTCTTCAAAAAACAAACACCTGTGAACTGTGACCACCACTATAATGCTTACTTGAAAAAGCCTTACGCCTTAAAAAGACGTAAGGCTATATATCCTTGCATCCTTGCAGTTTGGGCACGGGGATTTTTTTTTGAATACTGCAAAAGAGAAACGGGAGAAAATACAGAAAAAAGTTTTGCGATTTACATTTTACTACACTTACACATAATTTTTTTTACAATTACAATTAGTCTTTGATTAATAAATTAAATTATAATTGATTAGACCATTATCATTCTACTAAGCTCTACTAAATAGTATCATAGTTTGGTGTTAATAAGAGTCAAGAGTTTGTAGAGTGATTGTGTTACTGTGATTTGATTTTGTCATTGATCATTGATTTCGAAATAGGAGCATTCGTGCTTCGTGTCAGATCTATGAAATTTTATAAAAAATCTGCAACATTATTACGTTTTACTAATTAAATATTCAGTTGATAAAACCAGAAACTAATCATAAACCATAAAGGTACGTTTAGAGGTATGAATTTCACATTACAAATTTGAACAAACTCGTTTAGTTATTTTATGTTTTCTAATTTCAAAATGAGTATAGAACATCAAATACTTAATTCATAATTTGGAAATCTCATTCCGAATTCTGCATTCGAACGGGCAAACTTTGTCCAATGTCCAATGCGTCATAAGCCTTGTTCGTCGAAGAGGTTTGTGTGTGTAGCTTTTAACATACATTTTTCAGTATTCCCGTTATGTTTTTTTTTGGCCGATTATAAATTACTGACACTGAGTACTGAGTACACTGCGTAAATCAACAAAAAAAAAATCAATTCGCTGAGCATTATGAATTTTATGAATAAAAGATTCAAGTACTAATTCCTCCAAAAAAGTTTGGGAATTCAGTAATCAGAAATTTCTACATGCCTTGGGATTCATATCGTATATATGTATGTGATATGAGACTGAGAGACCCATATTTTTACAATGCTCGGAGTCTAAACGTACCTCTTGAGTTTTGATTAACTTGTGGTAACATTTTAAAGGTACCTATCTTCAGTGAATTAATTAAGAAACAAGAAAAATACAATGACAGACGATGTGGAAATGAATTCTGGTTCAACCAGTGAGTTGGATAACAACAAAAACGAGGTAAACTAAACTATTACGTACTAATTTGTATGTTACATTATTTTGTATAGACAAAAAAATCGTTTAATTTAAACTTTTACAATTTAAATGGCCATGATACATATAAAATTTTTCTTTTCTTTGAACCATATTTAGATGCCGTCAAATGAAAAGATGTTTACCCTGAAAAAGTGGAATGCTGTCGTAAGTTTCAGTTTTCAGTATTAATATGGTTAGAAAGCTTTATTGTATATTACAATATTAAATGTGTATTTAGATTCATGGAAATAGTCAACTGAATCAAGAAATAAAACTAATTTTTTGAAAATGCTTGTTTTAGGCTATGTGGTCTTGGGATGTAGAGTGCGATACGTGTGCAATCTGCAGGGTTCAAGTGATGGGTAAGAATTAATTACAGCTCTTAAAACAGTATATAATATAATAAGTAATTGCACAGTATAGCCGCATAATATCATTATTTAAATTCGTTTCTAAGTTGTCATTTGGGAAGGGCAATAGTTAAACGATGGCTAATAATTTTGTTCAAACGTTAAAATGTCATACTGCTGCCGTATAATACAAACGAAAAATAATACTTTAGAATGAAACGATTTGCAATAAAATGCAAATACTTGCACTTTGCTAATATTTTGCATTGTACGCTGTAAGTAGTATATAAAAAGACAGCTTCTATAAGAACTATACAAGGCAGCATTTCTGTGTTTCAACTGAAATTTCGTTACAAAAAAAGCATAATCCCATTAAGTGAAATGAAGATGAATATTTCCGAAATAATAAGGCCAGGTTGACTGATTTTGTTCATATTGTTGCCCCCTTGTAATAATATAACTAATATTGACTTGTGTAATTTACAAAAATCAGAGTCGTTGACGATATAGTTTATGGCTGTATATGTAGTGTTGTGGTTAGTCAGTTTCCTATCATGGAAAAGAACAAAGGACACGATTAACAATTCACAGTTACATGGTTGTGTCGTTGAGTCTGTTGTTTGATTAAATTTCTGCTTTCTCCTCTGACACCATATTTGTGTGTAAAGGCATTGTGCTAACAAATCATAAATGCGCATTGTATTTACTTCCCCGTTCGTACTACATGTTATTATGAACTTTTTTCTTTCCTAACAATGGATTTGGACTGGATTCAGTACTTTTAGTTAGTATGATAGCAGTATGAATTTTATTTTAAAACTCAAAATTTGTACCGTTTGATCGTTGTAACGATTTCTTTTTTTAAAAATAAATGTCTCCTTAATTCTTCCTCTCTCTCTCTCTTTCTCTCTCTCTCTCCCTTTTTGTCGTGATAATATATAAAATATAAAATACAAATGTAGCGTAACAATATATTAATAAAAATATAAAATATAAATAAGTAAACAAATATAATAATAGGATCATATAGCTGTTAGGAGTTAGGATATAATACGATTTACACGCATACTATAGTATTATAAATAAATAATAGTCTATAAGTACTTGAAATCGTCGTTTTATCTTTTATCGATATATGATATGCATGCGTATATCATGATTTATGAAAGGAGTATATTATGCATAGTATTTGGTAATGTATGTAATGTACATACTTTAGAGCTTTCATGCGAGATAGATAGACAAGTTCAAATTCAAAGTCAATACTACAATAAAAAAATAATGTGCAAGAGTTTTAAATACGTAATTGACAAGTGCGTGGTTTAAAAATTTATGTTATTTTGAGTTTTACTTAGAAAATATTTTTGCTTCGTCCAAAAGTAACAAGTAGTGTAGTAGTATTTTGTACAATATTAAATATTATAATATTTTTAACTTTATAACTCACAAGGTTTTCATTGTTACTCAAATATATCATAAATGTGTGGTCATAGTATTCGCAAAACGTAGTATATGTAAAATGCCTTGGGCATTTAGTTATTTTAAATATATCATAAAGTAGTAGGAGTAGTTAAATTGTAGCGGAATGCTATTTTATAAAATTATTATTATTATTAATTACTGTGTAAACTAAGTGGTAAATCTTACTCGTCAGTATGACCTCATTTTTTATTGATTAAGTGCAATATTATATAGTATACTGACTTGTTTTTTTTAATAGATATGATGTATAAAAAGGTATAAGTACTATGATTAAAATACAAAATGTATTTACGTTATGTATGTACCTAGTTGCCACAAAAGAAAGTTCACCAAGTTTCTTTAAACAAAAAATAAAAAGTATACGACGATGAAAAGAATAACTATCGAGTTAATAATAATATATAATAATTCGCTTGCTTTGGAGAATGCGACGAATTAAGTCAAAACAAAGCTAGTGAGCTGGGACGGTTGGTAGTTTTTTCTTTCTCTCTCTCTCTCTCATACTATATGTGTAGCGTGTATATAACATGTTGTAGATCAGTTTTCTTTCGTTTTTACACTTTTTCCTCCAAATGACTTTTACGAAATAATAATAATAATAATAACAATATGTATACATTGAAAAAGACAAGCATTCATCAAACTATTTTTGAACAATTTAAGCTACTAGTTCGCTTTTGATTTTGGGTCTTTTTATACCTCTAAGTTTAAGTTCGATTTCTTCTAATGACCTATTTCTAGTTTCAGGTACATAAAATTTAATAAAGAATAAGCCTACCACACACACAAGAGTGAATAGAAAGAATATTAATGAAATTCCAAACGCTGCAATAAACGAAGGGAAAATTTTGATGATTCCAAAGGTTAGAATCCAATGAAAAGCTGTCATGATAGCTCCACCAGCTCCGCGAATTTTGGCAGGGAAAATTTCTTTAAAGAACAAAAAAAAACAAAAAAAAGAGATTTTAGTTAAATGCAGTTATATAGAAATGGTGTTCAGAAATTAAAATAGTAAATAAATCCTGATATTACATTTACATAATACAATAAAACTATGATAGAACAATTATGTATGTATAAAAGTTATAAAACTAGAATTACCTCCAAGCATCAGCCATGGAATTGGTCCAGCACCCAAGCTGAATCCAATGACGAAAATCATGAAACTTCCCAAGGGAACCCATTCAAATCCTTCAACTGTTTCTGGGAAATGTTCTTTGAAGTAGAAGAATGTACCCAAGCCGGTGAGACTGACAATCATGGCAATATCTGAGATACCTAACAATACTTTTCGTCCTAATTTGTCAATAAATACATTAGCTACGAGGGTGGCTGCAAAATTAACAACTCCTACAATTATGGTTGAGAGGTTGTTGTCAACGGAGGAGCCTGAAATCTGAAAGATGAGGACAGTGTAGAAAATAACTGGGTTGATACCGCACATTTGTTGTAGGAACATGAGGCCGAGTGACACGAGGGTGGGTCTGTAGTATTCCCTCTTCTTAAAGTCAGAAATCTTCAATTTTTCCGAATTTTCCTTTTGGGATGTTAGATATGTGTTTTGAATGTCAATTAGTTCCGTATTGATATCGGCTCCTTCTCCTCGAAGCCATTGAAGGGATTTTTCTGCATCACGATCTTTTCCATTAGCAATAAACCAGCGAGGAGTTTCCGGAATGAGCATCATACAGATTAAGAAGGGCACAGAAAGAATTGCACAAAGTATTGACAGATATCTCCAGTCCATATAGGATCCCGCAACGTAGATTATTAAAATTCCTGTAATATTTACAAATAATATTATTAAATGAATGCCAACAGTCAAATTTTTTAAATATTATTATCAGTATTTACTTTTAGTCAAACTGGAATCGTAATTTCTTTCTTTAATGGTTCATTTAATGCTTGTTAGCGCTTACCGGCATTTCCTATGGTTGTCGGTAAAAGTCCTAGAACACCACGCATCTCCGGTTCTACAGCTTCGGCCAAATAGACAGGAAGTGAAAGTGAAGCAATGCCAACGCATATGCCCCCAATAGCTCTCGATAAATAAACCATCCAGATATTTGTGGCGAACGCAATAAGAATCCATGCTAGAAGGAAATAGGCAAAAGAGCAATGTTACATTTGTCTTGCGTGATATACTTTCACCATTTTAATATTAATTCTTTCCAAATTTATTTTAATGGATCGTTATTATCATTATGTTTTGAACCATGTTTGTATAGGCTTTTTTTGAAGTGTAATTATGTTTTGGGTTTTGTGGAATGGCGATTCAGAAAATAATATATACCACTATTAATATGATCAATAATAATTATGTATAATACAGGCAAGATGTAGAAAGGTAGAAACTAAAAATGGTTGAGGCAGGCATAATGATTCATTAAAATGTCCACTAAAAATGTTGGTTTATCGTATATTATATAGTGTGTAGTGTATAATAATATGTAATATGCCTATGTAGTACAGTGATAAGTTACGTATGCATGCGCTCATAATAGCCATGTATTTATGCTAATATTAAGACATTTAAATTGGAAAACTTAAAGAGAGTTGAGTTGGTTCAAAGGGGAATTTTAACAAGAGGGAAGAAGAAAGAGAGAGAGAGATTTTAAATTTGCGTAGTGTACAAATAGAAGCAGAGATATTTGTTGTTATATGCACCATATACAAATCACATATACATATTACATATACATAATTGTAACGTTTTGTATGTGTTACAGATTTTGTATAATGTATTGTATTATATGTCTCGTCTAAAGGTATATATACGGTGATACAATGTAAAAAAAGTGCTAGTACTTTATATTGTGTTTTTGTATGTGAATGTATGTATATTATGTTTGGAGAGAGAAATTTTAACTAAATTCAAATTTTGGTAATAATTGGCAAATTATAATATCTTGTTTGTAATTGTAATGCCATTAATACTGTTCACTGTATAGGCTATAGGTACTTACTAAAGATAAATGGAACGGCTGTAACCACGGATGTTTTCTTTCTTCCTAGTTTTTCTATGAGAGCACCGCCAATTATTCCACCGAGTAAAGCTCCCAAAGGCATAAGACTGCCGATCCATGATGCCTATATTATCAAATTAATAATGGATTTAAGAATTAATACAATTGTCTATATTAATGTATGGTTAAACCTAGAACAGCTTCATAGGGAAAATATTGTGGTGCCCGAATTCTCAGTAAAATATCTTTTTACAAAGTCTGCATAGAAAATTGTGTAACTACAATGTCAAAACTCCATTTAACAGGGGTCCACAAGATTTGTTTCATGCTTCATAGAAACCACTTCCTTTTTTACTGAAATTTCCAAAGATTTCCAAAAGTTACGAACATAAATTTTGTCTACGCTGTGGTTTTTCTAATTTCTCTTTAAGTTTTCAATCCATCAATTTTTTTATTGCAGTGATCTTTCACTTTGCAAGGAATTCTTCTCAAAATTTTAACATTGTCTTTATAATGTCGCATGTTCAACTAATTTTCAGCAGAAAATTAAAAATTAAAATAGCAATCTATTTCATTATTTTCGTGTTGCTACAAAGTATTTCATGAGAATCGGTTTCCATCACTTGTTTGCCAGTTGTTTTAAGTTTTAACTTACATTGACTGAAAATTGACAATATAGAAAAAACGACATGATGAACAACTACTTTTCTCCTGTCGTAAGTCTCAAGTCAAAGTAAACTACAAACAATACATTCAATTTAAAATATTCATTGAAATGAAATGTATCTAAAGTACCTCTTCTCCATCGATTTTAATCTGTAAGGTAGAATTTTCTGAGCTCATAGATGCAAGAGCTGGTGAGGTGTAAGCTGAGATAAGTCCAATTATCATATTTCCAAGGGAAATAGACACGGAAGCCAGGACCTGAAGTAATGAAAGTAATGAATCGTTACATTGTTTTTTCTTTTTTTCAAAGTATAGTATAGTATTTGGTAGCCTTTGTAATAAACACTGGACTATTACGTTTTGTACATGCTTGTGCCAAAACATGAAAAATGTTTAAGCATCATATTTAAGTATAAAGTAAGTAAATAGGAACAATTTTGAGCTTGTACTACTTTACACATAATACATAAATAATGCATGTGCTAGTTACAAAACAAAACTCTTGGAAGGTATTAAAAATAAATATCTTATTGAAGGTCAGATACTGTTTTATGCACATCTTGGCTTAAAATTTCAAGTAGGAAATAGACTACAGGTATCGAAGTAATGTTAATCAAGAGTTAGTAATGCATAAATAAGTACTTATAATATTATAATACCTGAGGCCATAATTTGGTCCGACTTTTTGGAGTTGTGATAATCACTTCACTTCCATCCGTTGAGACTTCAGAGTCATATGAATCTTTGATTTCATAGTTTTTTGATTCGTCTAATGTAGGCTTGATCACAATTATGGCCATCGGAATAAATTTATAAATATAATAAACTTATTAAAACTAAACACAAACAGTAACAGTTTCAAACCACTTACCACTTCACTTTTTGGAGGAAAATAGGGAAAAGAGAGAGAGGGGAGAGAGAGAGAGACCGAGACAGAATATAGAGAGAGAAACACAGGCTGATTTACAGTATGTAACGGGAATGCTTGTGCTAGCTGCTCCTACTACTGTCTCCAACGTCTGACTGAAATGAGGGTCTGAACGCTGAGAAGCTTGACTTAAGTTTGTTTCCTCAACTCTCTTTCCAGTCTCATTTATACCATTATTAGGTTTTAAAATGGTTTGAGGAGGGTACAATACAGTCAGGGAGTTATCTTTACTTTACTGTCTATACGTGTGTGATATGCAAGGCAAGATGTCCTTTTCTCTCTCATGCCTTGTACTTAAATACTTGCACGTATTTACAATTATGTACGTAATATGATTTACTTATCTATCTCCAATTCTATGAAAATAATTCTACTATATCATTATTCAATTGGTTTTTTCAAATAAATGCAAATGTAAAGGAAGCTTATTATGTTTATTTTAGATAAATTATTATTATTATTATTACTACTACTATTATTATGAAACGCTGACGATAGTGATTTTACTAGATTGTGTACATATCACATATCACAGTGGCATACTGTAGATAGTATGTAGTTACTAGTTACACTTATGTATACATATTATGTATGTATGTATGTATGCTTGTATTCATTTTGACAACAATAATTTTGGATTTTCCTTATGGTCATTTGACCACTTCTGTATTCTTATAGATTTTGGGTAGAAACATTCCAGTTTTAAAAGTAATGATAATAATGTTACCATTCATTGACATAATAAACGCATCACGCACTATTATGCATGTCTATAGAGAGACATTAATGTGTAAGACTCCCTCACCTGCGCCTTACTTCATACATACAACTTTCGAACTGTCCAGGCTAGAAAATTCCATTCAACTCTACAGTTTCTTTGTTCTTTGTATTATGATTTAGTATGATTGTACGTACATAATACATGATAATATCAACAACTCGTTAAAACAAAACCTCGTGGTTGTTATTCGGGTTTGGTATCACAACAAAAACATCGCAAAGTGTTAAACTGTTACTGACACTTTTTGTAATTTAATCAATGATAATGATAAGTAAGGTTCAACACATACGTACGTGAGTGAGTATGTTATATAGACCACGTATATGTCTTTTTAAACATTTGCGATACACAGGCTGCAACAGCTTTCAAGAAGTCTGTAATTCTCAGTCGTGTATATTCTTATCCATTTGTCTGAAGCGTCGCATTTACGATACTCATTAACTAAAGTGAACTATTCTAATTGTTAATACGCTTTTCCTAACGAACTAATAATATTATAGTGTTTTACAATTAGAAAAATTTGTCTTTGAGTTGAGTAACAGTTTGACTGTTGATTTTGCATTAGCATATTCCTCATGAAATCTTGTCTATTTTAAGGGCAGGTTTTTTTAATCACGTTTGTTTTTCTATTATGCTGTGCCTATTGCTCATGTTGTGGTGTTTTGGGCAAGGTAAAGATTTTTAGTGACTATAGGTTATTGAGCAAATCTTTGTTATGAATTTAAAAGGTTATAGCTAGATTCGTGTCATTCATTTTTTTGGTTTGACTCAAGCCTTTGGGTGCAACTTACACCTTTGTCAAGTGAACTATACTATACTATACTTATTTAATGTATATAATATGTTGAAAGTATTGGCTCATGCTAGCTGGTAATGCTGTTCTTTTATTTGTGTATTTTGTACCCAGATACCTCGACTTTTAGTCATTGGTTCTCTATAGTTGTCGATACTATTGTCTATGTCCATTTGAACTACTGATCACCTATTGAGATGGTCTACCTATCCAGATCTTTGTTGAGATTTTTTATTGTTCCTTTAGTATTTTTTATTTTATTAAAATTATTATTGGCAATAATATTTTAACAATAATTATTATATGTTTGATATTTCATAATCCTTCGCCATATTGTATGCACATGCAATTCTGATTCATTGTGAATTTTCGTTCAAATTTGTTCGTTGTATGCATCGTTGAATTCACTGGTTATGTGTGTTAGATTTCAGTCATTGAGTTTTTGATAGGTATTTAATTTTAACAGTAGATGATGTGCTCATATTATGGTTCATTAACAATGACATGGAGATTTACGGTGAAAGTCAAGTACATTATTGTTACGATTTATTTAACATGCATGCATGCATGGTATACGTCCTTATTCCCTCGAATGAATGAATCAATACGCAATAGGAGTCGCATAAATTCGGTATGATCATAGTATGCCAAAAAACCAAAACACGATGAAGTTTCTAGACCACATTATAAAATCTGTTTTCCGGTTTGCTTTCAAATAATGACTTTTACAATTTTGTTATGCCGTTGAAAAGAATTCTGAAATGAGAAAACAGCCAGTTATATAATTTTACTAGAAATAAATCTAGATAGTTTAACTTCATTTTACTGTTGAGTGCTGGAAACTTACGATCATTAAACGTGGTAGAGGAGGAGCTGACGTATTAATCAAGCTTAACGTTTTATTGCCTTTTGTATTCAGATGAGAGTAAGATCAATGCTGAAAAGGTGAACTATTATTATACATAAAGCAGATGGAAAACTAAACAAATCACTTAGCAACACAATGAATAACGAAATTTGTATTTTAGTGAATGTGTTTACAAATATATATAGTAAATGCATGTTTGCCCTTAAAATGAGTGCAATACATTTTAATTGGAATATTCCAGGTTTTTCTTTAACACATTAAAAAAGTTAAACTCTGTCTGAGAGAACAGAATTAGTGATTTGCTCCATGACAGCTTCCGATTTTCTAGTACGTTAGGCTTTTTCAAGTTTTCGTTCATTTTTCAAAATATAATTCAATTTAATATGCTGGGGAGAAATTCTGTCATATCCATCTGTATATATATATATATATATATATAGTATATACTCTCAGGAAAATTATGTGAATAACGAACAA
>JAQIVE010005356.1:0-13033 GCA_034698285.1 Sminthurinus bimaculatus | reverse complement strand
TGAAAGTTGATGAGATTTTCGACCAAATGCGTGTCAAAATCTCATCAAATATTTGCCCAGATATTTTTCTAAGGGATATGTCACGAATTCACTTAAAATAGAACTGACGTTTTACTTCTTTGCAGTATCTATGTAGGTGGTAATTAGCTAACTGTTAGCATAATCATTACACCGAAATGATCATAATAATTAAAAATTTTATTATAACTACCATAAGAGTAGTATCATTATTATTTAAAACCTTCCAGATGCCCAAAGATCACCGCAATCTTATGTCTTGTCTAGGATTGACATTGAAATTGAGATTGGGATTAATGCATATTGATGGAAATTCAGACTGAAATTAAAATTGTGATCGAAAGACAATAGAGGAGGGCGAGGGCTGCTAGGGAGACCATTACGTTTAAAAAATAGTGTGCAGTGTAACATATTTTCATATCACTTTAACTTGTAAATTGTACTTTGTAATGTAGCATAATGTACATACATAGATGAAGAAGGCAGATGAGTAAGGACCTTTCCCACTGATTATTCCCGAGCACGATTTGGTAATTTGTAATTTGTGTGATAGAATTGAGGATTGAATATTACGCGACGTTTCCTCTAAATTGATAGGACATCAAGTTTTTTAGTTACACAGCCCACTATACATATTCTGCACATTATTTCCATAAAAGATTCAAGATGCAGCCCTATGCATGCATACGAGCAAGCAAGCCCAAGTAACGTATGTACAATGTACAGTGCATATGCATACATCACTGTTAATAGTAATGGGACAGCGAGGGAGAGAAATGGAGATGGAATGTGTCGTCTCTCTCTCTCTGTGCGGAAAAGGATTATTTGGGAATCCTTTTGGATTTTAGCACGTCATTCATTCCCCATGTGCAGACTATGTATGTACATGCATGCATACATTGTACACTGAACACTATGTACACATTTTCTACATTCTACCAGCAAACACATTATTTTCTTTTCCCTTCCACCTAATTCCCATTTCACAAGGAGAATCCAGCACTCATTTAGTCTATCTCACGACTCCAACGACACTTATAGTTACTTTCATTCTACAACTCTCGAGCACTTTACGTTGTCAGCAAAAGCTTGACACTCATCCCCAGACTCGAGCTTCCTTCCTAGTATACGCATAAAGACATACTACAGACTACAGACATATGCAGATATATCTAACGTATGTATACATTTATGCTTTATATCTACCTGCGATGGAGCATGAAGTACCGTGATGTAGCTATCCATCTCTACGCAATTATAATTATATCAATTTCTTTTTCGCTACTTAAATGTTCCTACCCCCCTGTCCTTGAAATACACATTAGAGAAAAGAGAACATTTCTCTACAAAAATTAATATTCTCTACCATCAGCGACATTCATTTCATACTTTATACATGATGCATAACACAGCTACCTTGTATTATCGTAGTCATCATCTGACTTTGTTGCTCTTGAAAAACAGGAATACAAGCAACACTGATCAGGTATTTTTATACATAAATAGAAACAACAAACTTTTTGGTCATAGAAAAAATAGTAGCATATTATAATATGGTAGAAAAATAAATGACATCAACAATCCTAATGATTGTTCTCCACCCGTTAGATCAACAAGACAATTACTGTCGTCGCTCAATTTTACATTACACTGTACAGACTAACGCACTACAGTCTGTAGTTCCTTCAGTAAGAAGTAAGAATAAATAGTAAACAAGCAAAATATGGAAAAGGTCATTAAATGCCATCATTAAAACTGATGGAATTTGTTGAATTTCGTTCCTACACACAATGGATACAAAAATAGTCAAAGTATTTACAAAGTATTGACAATTAGCATGAGCGTGATGATTTTTGGCTTGGATGCGAAATAATTTTGAGGAAAGTTATATCACGAGAACGAGAAAAGTGGACAGAAAAAGTTTTTTTCAATCGTTTGATGACACGAAATGGCGAAATTTCATTCATTTGGCTATACATATTATGTGTACTTCTGATGGAATATCATGTGTGCAGTGGGTAGATGAGACCGATAGACTGGAGACATGCACATGCATTACCGATTACGAGAGAGAGGGGGGAGAAAGTGAAGGAGAAAGCAGAGCCTGGAAAATCATCTTCATTTTCTATTTTCTCCCATTATTTCCTTCGTGCAGCTCTAAAACACCCCGACTGACGGCATCATATCATGATGATCATGATGAGTGGAATGGAAGAAGAAGTAGAAGAGAAAGGTGCTGGAACCGGAGAAAGAGAGAAAGGGAGAGGGTGGTTGAAACTTGAAATCAAATGGGGAATGAGAAACGGGGAGATTGAAACGGACTCAAATGATGACAGTGAGGTGGGAGTAATGGCAAAATGGGTCGACAGGAACGAAATGAAACTAAAATGATGACTATGATCATCACCACCATCATCAAATAATGGTAATGCCTCAGACATACAAACACACACACACACACACGCAACACGAAAAAACTAATGAAACTATGTATTATGTACTGCAAATGCAATATTATGCTGTATTTTACTCCTCCCTGTTCATATTCTTCATCTTTAATTTCAATCATAGTGTAGAGTGTAGATGTTATATGTATTATGTATATGTGAATGTACGTACGTAAATAATGACATGCACAATAAATGGTGGTAGCATAGTATTTTTTAAAACGATTTGTTATACCCATACGGTCGTTTTTGTTTTCCTTAAAGATTAAAAAATAAAAAAATAACCCCCTTCATTTTTGATCGGACTATAAATAATCAAGAAGTTTTAAGTTTTGCACTCTTTGAATCAAAAATACTAAAACCTCCTCTATATTGTCAAGATTCATCAACTTTGAGATTTCAGGTTGAAAAACATGTCGAATTTTAAACAAAAATCAAAATCTTCCTGAGCACACCCAAAACGTTCCAAACTTGGAAGCGGCTCCAGTTATTTTAATTTTAAACTGCAAGATGTTGATATTGTTCTTGTACATACACAATACACAAACACAATGGATGCACACAAGAACGCAGGCCGAGGCGAAAGATCAAGAGGAGCGATAAATGGCCCCGTTTTCATTTTACAAACTTATTTCATCAACTTGCTCCTGGAGAAAGAAGAGGGGCATGCAAACGACCAAGATTTTCATTTACCGTTCAAAAGTGCATTGTGTATTGTGTATCTTACATCGCATTTTGTTGGCGAGTCGAGAGGGTGAAAAGTGAAGAGAGAGAGAGAGAGAGAGAGAGAGAGAGAGAGAGAGAGGAAAGTTGAATTATCTAGATTACACAAACCGCAGCCCGAATCACATTATACAGATAGGATATATGTATGTATGTATCCAATTGTAAGTGCAGGGGGAACAAGGAGCACGGAAAATATGCTTTCGGTTTCCTCGTGTTTCTTGTTTGCTGTCGAGATAGACACGCTACACACGGTCCTTCGTTTGCTCTGGTTTTTGCTTCCTCTTTACTCTTTTCTTTACTGTTGACTAGTTTTAGATATAACCACAGTACAGAGTACAGAGTAAAGAATCAAGACGAAGAAGAGGATAGCAGTAGTAAGAAAATGTAAAATGTGCCCTAGTGTATGTATAGCTGTAGATAGTCTCAGAACGATAAACAAAACAGAAAATATTAGGCGTGCAAAGATGCAGATAGAGAAAATGAAGCGATGTAAAATGTTACGACGACCATCATGACGACGATGACGATGTGTATACATTATACATCTACGAATGCTAAAATTGTTTACAATGTTCCCTCTGTGTTTGAATGTTGTACAATATGTTGTACGTAAGTGCACAAAGTTGAAAGTTGCAGTTTGAGTTCGAATTGGATAGAGTATGACGATGACGAGCTTGTCAAACATCATTTATCACCACTCGGTATGGTGTACTGTACCACGACGACGAAAATGACGACGATGGCTCGATAGTTGCAATTGTGACGCTCAATTCTTAACTCTAAAAGTCAGGTTGTGGTTTGGTATAGAAGAAAGAAGAAAGTTCCGATCACAACTTGAGATACTTTTTAATAACCAAGAGAGAGAGCAGGGTTTAAGTTTGTTTGAACAACAAGAAATATTGTGGAAATAATAATTTAGATAAATCTACAATCTACATTATCCTCAAGTGCTATACATATCTGCTTCATGTTAACCAGAGAGATATTTGACTAGTGGATAAAACTCCAACATTTATTTCAGAAAACCTCCTTGTTTGCCGTTTTTAATTTTTAACCGTTACAAAAAATTCTCAATAAGTCATCCCTGAATAATTAAATCATACTAAACAGTATTTTTTGTCCAAGATAAAATAGGTAATAATTTTTGGAAATGGATTTCCATACAAATGATACTTCATAGCCACAGCTCCTCCAAAATCCTATTCGGAATCCGACCGCTCAAAATAGTTTTTGTTACCATAATATTATAATAGTACCCTCATAAAAAGCTCATTTCGAATAAATTTCCTACACCATTCTCTTCCATCATTCCATAACCACAATCCAAATCCACAAGCATAATAAAATACCAATAGATGATAATATAGACTGTATAATGTATGTATAATGCTAATGCTATTAAATTGGTATACTTTTTTATTATACAGATACGTTGATCTAACTTTGAACTCCCAACTGCCAAACTGGATTTTAATTTATTATCCTGCGAAAGACAAGGACAAGGACAACTTTTCTTCCTCTGCTTACAACTTACATACAACTCTGAAACTTGAAATGAGTTTTCACTCCCTGAGATTTGTATATAATCGTCTTTGCCCTTGTCTTGGTGTCCATTTCTCCAGTTTTAGATAGTTTGCTAATCAAACTTCCCACATCCATCCATCCAACACCACCATCCTGCACCAATCACCAAATGACACTGATACTTGTAACATAGCAGAGCAATCCGATTTCGAATTTTCTATAACTTACTATTATGTAGTTAAAGGCACATAGACATACCTAGATATTAGCCCTATCTTACATTATATTGTACTATAATGGAGTGAAAACCCCCCGAAACTTTTTTAACCATTGATTCTCATCCGTCTGTATAAATTGATCATTGGAAACGCACAAAATCGCACTCCAACAAGAGAACAGCAGACAAAACTAGTCTGGAGAGAGAGAGAGAGAGACAGAGAGAGGAGCGACGGAGACGGAACACATGCGAATCCCTTAAAGATAACGAGAAGGAGGGAAACCGGAACTAGTGCCAGAACCAGAGGAACATCAATATAATCACAAAATACACATGCCAACATACATACATACCAATATCAATACAACTGCACCACAATATTCTAAGTATTCTATATATTGTATAACTAACTAATATCAGTAGAAGAGTTGAAGTTGAAAAGCACACAGATGGAAGGTTTCTATTAGCAGAAGAAGCAGTAGCAGCATTACTATTATTATTTCTTTCACTGCACTGCCTTTTCTGCTGCAATTCACTTGGTCTAACGATAAGTCTAACCTGCACAATCATGTACACAAACACACATTATAAATACATGTACATATTCGGCGGTGCACAAACCGTCGGGAAAGACAACAAGATAATATTCTCTACTACTCCTTTAGTGGAAGAGTCGGTGCATTGCAAGGGAAGATACAATATACAATACAGAATACAGTCAACCGACAACCGGCACAAGAGAAGACCATAGAATATGGATAGATAGAGGATTTTAAGCCGTCTTTTGTTTCCCAGAGGAACCATTTTTCAACCGGGGCAAATAGGCTTTTTTCCAACACACACACAGTTACATATACATATACGTATACATTATACATACAGTATACGCAGTTTGTACACTGTATGTATCTATCTATTAGCTTGGTGGAGGGAAGCCCCGGCTTGTTTCGCTTTTCTTCTCGCCTTCGCCTCTGCTTTCCTTGGCATTGGCATTGGCTGGTGTTGGTTAGTGTCGGGGCATCAGGTGTTGTGTTTCCACATCAGCCAGCGAGCAGACCCTTAAATCAATGAATCTTCGTAACCCTCCAGAGAAAACGCAAGAAAAAGACGAGTCTCGAGACTCCTCCAAGTTGCACGATAGCTGTATCGCATATACATATACATAGTTATGTTATATATATCTATCTGTAAAAACCCCGTCTGTCTCTCACCCTTCTCTTCCTCCACTTCTTTTACTTTCCGAGTAAGTGGAGATGTGTACCATTTATATGCTCTCGCAACTCCCTCTCTCTCTCTTTGTATTCTATAATGTATTAAAAAAGTGCAAGTTCACTTGCACAGCGAAAGGATGACTATCTGTATATATGTATGTACCATGTACAAGTATGACTGGAAAAATAGCCATTTTCTTGCACTTGTGTGCATATATGTATGGAAGTACACTTTTTTACACCCCCTCCAGTATTGTTGTTGAACACACACACAGTAAAGAAAGTAGGGGAAAATACTGTATATAGATATGTATTTTGTACCCTGCTTTTGCCTCCAATCGCACTTTAAGTTCACAACAGACAACAGACATCGCGGACGGATCCCAATACCAATATACCAATTGTGCCTCAAAATGTATTTTGTAGATATCGTCTATGTATTATGTACATGTTCTACTTGGTTTGACGTTACATTGCATTGAAGGATTGAAACTCGTTTTTTCCCGTGAATGTGCTCTCAGTTCCATAGTTTTACCCCACTCATTTGTTACAATTTCCCGGTGTATAGACTAATACGCTCAGAACATAACATAACAGGGAAACGGAGAGACAGACGAAGACGATGAATTCAAAGTCGAATACGAGTCCCAAATGAGCAAGTTCCCTGTACAGATATTTCAATTCCCGAATCCCGAATTTTCAAAGCAACTGCATTTGTTTCGGGAGGAACCTGGTTATACTTATTATACATAGTACATACTACATACACATCGAATATAGAAGACGTCTATCTCAGTAATACATACAATAGTGTGTGCTGTCACTTTCCATCTTCTTCTCCCTCAACGTTGGTCCACACTCATTCGGAGTGACTTGAGAGTCAAGACTGTGTCGTTGAAGAGTCGGCGGATGGTAATCCCCTAATAATTTAATGAATTGCCATCTTCTACATTTTACACCATAATACATAATACATCATGCATGTGTACTATCTACTCCTTTTCCATTTCCATTGACTACCTAGTATTAACAGAGCTTTAGTAAAATACCAGAAAATTAAAGGAAAAATTTTACCTATTACACTGTTTTTTAAAAATTGAACGTTCAATAACCAACTCCTCTGTTACATTCAGTAATTTCTACAGTGCTAGTATAGATACACCAGGAAAGTAAAAATATGGTGATAATAATAAACATTATTATTATGACGACACCGACATAATTTGTAATAGAGTTGAAAGTCTTTAGTAAGCTTGGAGTTGTCTGCGTGAACGTACGCTGGAACAAAAACCATAAACGGAGTAAAATAGCTTGTCTCTCTCCAGTTTCCGAGGAACAGGGCAAGAGTCAAAGTCAAAGTCAAATGGAGACAGAAGCAAGGACTCGACTCAAATAAAGAGACAGAGAGACAGCGACAGGCGGACACATGCATACATACATATTGTACATTGTACGAACGACAGAACGGGAAAAGTTTCTTGATTCTTGACATTTCCTCCAGCCTCCTCCTCGTCCTCATCCTCCATGTCGTCAGTCACACTCATCCACTATCCATCGCCTTAAAACTCTGACTTGGCTGTTGGGACCCATGACCCAAGTCACAAGACACGAGACTCAAGACTCAAGACAAAAAAGACAAAACAAAGGCATTTTCCTCCTTGGATATAACTTTTCATGAAATAGCTAGTTCCAACTTACAAACTCTGCACTCTGTTATGCTGGTTCTTGAAAATCTTTCCATGCCTTGTCTTTGTCTTCGACTTTGACTTTCCCGAGCCCCTTGGCATTGGTACACAACACAGAGTTGGAACAGTACAGACAAAAAGTGGTGGTAGTGGTGGTGGTACTCACAGGAGACTGAAAACTGGATCCTGGAAAACGGGAGTCTCCAGCATATTTTAGATATTAGGTTACATTACACATTTCAGGAAAAACAAGAGAAAGGCATGACAGAGTAGTAACTAGTAACGTATTGTAAAATCCTCGCATATTCTACATATTCCCCATCCATTCTCTCCATATATATATAATACTTTGAGAAATTACGGGATAAGAAGTTGAAACTTGAGCTCAACTCGGGAGCTGAAAGAAGAGTTTCTTTTTGAATTTGACTTTAGTGTATTGAACTCAACAAAAACAAGAGCAGCAGCAGAAGCAGTAGCAGTAGCAGCAACAACAAGGAAATAGGAGACAAGAGTATTAAGCATTAAGAGTGCTCAACTATTCTTTTTCTCTTGTACATAGGTATTAGGTATACTCTCGTATTTGTTTTGTACTAATATAGTATTGTGTACCATATGTATATCCAAATGCAGAGTGGGAAAATGAAAATAAATGCAAACTTTCATACTCGCTACTTACTCACTTACTTTTCCATTTCTCTTATCCCTACACATATATAGCATTATAGCATATAGTTTTATACAAGCTTTCAGCTTCCTCGTTCTTCTGCCCCCTCGCCACCGGATCTCGAAGACGGAGTCACAGAATGAATGTGTAATAGAAAGACTCGTAAATTCGGGGAACGAACAGGACGAGAGCGAGAACATGAACTAAAACCAGAAAAAGAAAGTGTATATACATAGTTCAGTTTCAGTTCATATTAACTGTATATATAACGTACAACATGGAAATGTATACCTATTACCTAGATGTATTTACTATGTGTATGTTATGGTCTCTTCCACTTTCAGTTCCACCCATGTAAAGTGAGAGAAAGAAGGACGAGAAACATTGGAAAGAACTGGAGAAAGAAAGAAGAAGACGAAGAAGCAGAAGAACTCATTGGGGAAAATTAATTAAAAGTTGGAGATTCAACTCTCTTCTTCTGCTTCAGCCAGTGCCAGTGAGCACTCTCAAACTCCATATTATATTATATTATGTGTACTGGAGGAAAACCTCCAGCTCTTCAGGCTGGAGCTTCATCCTACCTAATATTATGTAATATCCCTATTCTCCACATCAAACTACAGATATATAATATATACATAGAGAGGCATATGTGTGCAGCCATACATACAGCCGTCTTTTTGATGAAGAAAAATTTCATTTACTCTCACTCCACTTCCTATTTAGCCGTATTTATTGTAACTCTTCTACTTTTTCGCACTTTTTTCTTCTTCGTCTTCTTGTTCTAACCCCTCTGGAAAATTTTCTATATTCTATTTGATGGTAGCCAACTCATAGAATTTTCTCTTCGTCCTCTCACTAGAAAATTATGCGGCTTCCTCAATTCCTCAATATGCAACTTGCAATGTGTAACATCAAATAAAGAAGAAGAGAGGAATAGAGGAAAAGAGAACCTTTTATTAAGAACTATTAGTGGAGGAAAGAAAGGAACAAGTTTATGGCTAACAGCTATTATAGAATATACATACAGCCCACACTTTTACTTTTACTTTCTTCTTCTTCTTCTTGTCTCGACCCGCCTCCATCTTTTCGCCACATACATAGCTGTTTTGTACTTTATACACATGGACAAAATATATTGGTTAAAAGAGAGAGAGAGATAAAGAACGGGAGAAAGAGAAAGTATATATAATATGCACACGATATAATCTGAAGTTGAGAATCTGGAAGTCTGGAATCTACAGGCTATCAACCTCAATTCAACCCCAAAGCATTATACAACACAACGTCTTGCACCAGACGTACGTAACGTTCTTCCTATTCCTAGTCGTAACCGTATCTGGATCTGAATCTGATATAGAAAACCAAACCAAGATGAAGGGAAGAGTGGGAGAGGAATGGTGAATGGAGAAACAAAAGAACAGTTAAGACAAGTGTAGTAAAAAGACTGCTTATGTGTACACTGTACACATTACAGAGCTTGTGTTGAGCTAAGCTAATTTAGCATTAGACTTGAGATTGAGAGAAAGGATAATCTGCTTTAACCTTTAAGAAACCTGTAATAATTTAATAAATTAAATTAAAATCGTTGAATGTGTGTTTTTGCTGTATAGGCTTGTAAACGGCAAAAGTCAAGCTCAAGTTTGCTTTGCAGAACCTCTGTATCATTATATGAGTAAAAGTTGAGATTTGGGATTCTTTACGAGCCTGTATGTAGTTTAGTACCAGGAATTCAAAACAGACGGACAGGCGGGGAGGAAACTGAAAAGGAAGAAGAATCTTTCTTCATTTTCATTCTTGTATACTGTATACAACCATGTGCATCTGTATACTGTATACATATTTGTTGTTTGGTATATTATGGTACTGGGGAGACTTTCTCAATCAGAGTCAAAATATTGCAGCGCATTTGTATAGTGGTAATTCCTTGTGGATGGATAACAAACAGGAGAGCCCGAGATTTGAAAAACTTGGGGAGTTTGGAAATTTATTTGAAGGTAATTCCTTGCAGATCCATAACCAACAAGTCAACGTCGAGGAAAGTCCGAGTCTATTTTACAATAAAAAGCAAAATTCGACTGCACAAAATTCCTTCAAAGATATTGTACGATAAAAAAAGTCAAACTTTTTCAAATTACATCAGCATCAATAATAATAATAATGATAAGTAACCAAAAGTAGCAGTTAACATATTGGATTGGATGCTTGGAAAAATTTGAAAAATTCCAGAAAACCTGGCTTATTAAATTTCTCCTGTTGTTTTTATGTGCAACGAAAGTTCTACACGTTCGCTTTTTTACTATTCTTCTACCATCCCATATATTTATTGAATCTAGAAGAAAGAATACAGTGAATATAGTGTAGACAAAAACAAAACTACATCAATTCTTATAATACACAGATGATCTGTTTTTTGATAGATAGATTCCTTCAGCCTTATTATTATTATTTTTGTAAATTTTTTTACCCTTTCATAAGCTGTATGTATCGAAAGTCGTAAGGTATTGGGGAAATGTCACAAAATAGATTTATAATGAAAAATTCTAGAGATTGGCCGTGACTGTTGACAGCTAGTATATATAAGAGAGAGAGGTCGAAAAAACAAGGAGCCAGCGTCAAGCATCACGATTCACGAGATAAACAAAAATACAAGTATGAAGTAACAACTGTCATGTGATTTTCTTATTATAGACAGTTTCTTGACCATAAGAGGAAAACCCCGAGAAAAATCTCGAAGGGCCGGAAGATAAAAAAAGGAAGGAGAGAATGTTTTACTGAGAGATACAAATATACAAGTTGATATTATACTCTGTGTACTGTGTATACTCTATTACACTTATGGTTTGGTTACATATGGCGACGTTATTGAAAAAAAAATGCGGAAGAAAAAAAGTAGAGGACTTTTCATGTCATTGGACATGACGACGACGTTGGACGATGAAGTCGAAATAGAGTGATTTGATTTGATGCCTGAAAGAATGAAGATGAAGACAGACTGATTCAGTCCTTTTAGTTCTGTGCGTATGTGTGTGTTTGTCTGTGTGTGACTGACGCCGAAATGAAATGAAGTCTGCTGGCTGCTCCTGCCGGACTGAATGATGTTGTGAAAGAAAGAAAGAGGAGCCTGTCTGTGGGGGCAAGCCAAACCAAACCAAACCAGGCCGGGCAGGGCAACAAGGAGCTACTTTATTAAGTTTTCGTATGTCAACATCAGATTCAATCTTCGGCCAATTCCACTATCAGCTTCTTCTTTTACTTCTGCCTCATATTCTTTCCCTATCCATCCCTTTTACTCTTTCTTTCTCCTCTTCTTGTCGTTTGGCAAGGGCAATTGCTCACAGACACACAAAAATACACACACACACGATAAAACCAACAGAGAGAGACAGACAGTCAAGCAATGGAAACGTACACACGTATATAATGCATATATCTTTGTGGAGAGTCAAGTACGTGCTTCAGCCTCAACCTTCAACCTCTGACTTTCTTATTTTTTCTCTCTTTCAAGTTGGAGTTGGAGATGTGAATGGGTATGGTATGGTAAGAACCTCTGAATAGTCAAATAGAACCAACCAGGAAGTGAAAGAGGCTGAAGAAGAAGAATGATAAAAAAATTGGAGGAAAAATGGCTTCTTCCCCCAGAAATGTTTCCCTATCTCTAGTCTCTATATATTATACAATTGGAAGGCTGATTTTTCTTGTTCTCCAGAAAAAAAACGGTATATAGATAGATAGATCTATAGTGTTAGGAGTTACGAACAAGAAACAATCTAGCAAACGAAGAAGCAATGAAACGCAAATGAGGTGGATACAGAAAAGATATGGAATGATGTATAAAACTTTTGAATTCGTTATACGGTTTTGCTAAAAGAAAAAATTGGCGGGTTTCAATTCCGAAATAGTCCGAAGTCCGAAATTCCTAATCATATTTCCTATTTTTTCAGTTTTCCACATTATCAAAAGTTTCAGAGCCCCAGGTCGCCATGGATAATTATTTATTAAGGAAAAAATTCCTCGTCTCAGATTCCTGAATCCTGTCTGAATAAAATTAAAATTAAATTCGATGTGATTAGTTTATAATTTACAAGATAATAATAATAAATTTTTCTAAAATATTTGCTGTAGGACTATTATTATTATAGCCAACCTTTACACAGTGCACTGTGTAAAGGTTGGCTATAATAATAATAATCCAAAAGAAAAATTATCGGACCCGAAAATCCGTGTAAATCATAACACCAATAATATTTAGTAGTTTTTCAGGAAATATGTAAATACACCAGAATTTAGAGTTTTTGGGTCAGATAATTTTTCTTTTGGATAGATATTTGAATTCCACATCATAACAAGTCCCTATTTGGTGATTTTGACGTGTTTTCTAAGCGTTTGAAATATGGACTAATGAGGACCCTTTTCTGGTGCTATCAACCCTGTCTGACTGCAAGCTTCAAGTAAAAATTTCTCCCCGTTGCGAAGGAAATATTCCAGTCAGATTAAAAATGAAAGGCAAAGTAAATAACGAGTTTTATAGACTTTCTCAA
>JAQIVE010005355.1:0-13034 GCA_034698285.1 Sminthurinus bimaculatus | reverse complement strand
GACGCCCAGGCAACCCAACGCTAAAGACTATTCTTTTTTATTTATTTTTTATTATTATTTTTCGCCGCCGACAATTGTGATCGACATGTTTTTGATTTTTTTTCTAATTTTTTTACTGACCATATTTTTTATTTCTTTTGCTGGTTCAATGCCAAACCTTGTTAATCCGATACATGCATACATGTAAAACATGAGGGCTGAGGACAAATCGATTAGGTTTTTATTCGCCATACATACATATATGCCCATGTAACTTTTCTCTTCTTCTTCTCCTATGCATGAAAAGGTGAGTTGAAGTGTACAGTAATCGAGACTGACATTGCAATGCAAGAGAGAAACGAAACCTATTGCGCTTTCTTCTCCAATTTCAACTACTACTGGTTGGTTGACTTGACATGTATCCAAGTTTTGAGTCATAATACCCAAGATAATTGTTATCATTTCATGACAGAAGCATATAAAAAAAGTCGAGTGCATATTACGATTATGATTATTTTTGTTGCTATTATTATTACTATATTATTATTTCTGCCGTTGTAATTTGACAACAAAGAAACAAAAAGCCGCATTTTGTTAACATTCTATGCTCAACTTTGACGATGCAATACAATATAAGTACGAGCGTCAGAACTATCCTGTGCACAATAAGTATCTACCGGTTTCACTTTGTCTTGTGATTTTTTTGTTTTTTGCCCTCGTTCCCCCGCCATTATCCCAATTTTGTGTTGTGTCCAGATATAATCCAATTTGTCCAGAGTGTGGGGCAACTGTCCGTCGTAAATCGTCCATGGGAAAATTGACAAGACGAAATATTACCCAATACAAAATACATACATGTACAAACACAATACTCATATGTATTCTACAATCAGACAACGGTCAATGTATTGTATTGCACAAAATAAAGTAGAAAACGAAACCACATTGTAAAAATAAAAATAAAAGCGGAAAAAAGTTAAATGCACATCTAGGACATGCAGCAGCAGCAGCAGCCATTCTTGTAATTTGTTACTGTTCGAAAAATAGCACATGGATGAAATTGTGTAGTTTGTATTCGATTACATGTACGGATGTGACTGGACAACAAAAGTCCAGTCCAGCTTTCCACTTTTATTCCCACTTTTGCTTTCCAGGTCCTTGGCCCTTTTCCACAATACATATAATAGGGAGAAAGTCAAAGTGGAAGGGGAAGAGGAGACAGAGAGAATGGGGAACGAGACAGGAATTGTCTCTGGTTCATATGTCACTCTTGTATGGTAAATTCTCGTACCAAAAGTATTCCCTTTCTCTATTTCCTATTTCTCCTCTTTTCTGATGGACTAATTTCCAGACGTTTGACTTGACAGCAAACTTTTTTTGTCTTGACCGGCAACAAAAGAGAGAGAGAGAGAGAAATGGAGAGGCAATTACATTATTTTCATCCCGTAACATTTGTCATGCTTCCTGCTTGTGCCCAAATAAACAACTAGATAAATTTAACAACTACTGACCAATGACAATACACTAGAAAACTACAATAAAACGAATAGTCTAGCTCAAGTTGAGTAATTATATATGAACGGTAGACATTAAATGAAGGGAATCACGGGATGGCATGATAAAATTTCAATTTTGCTCTCATTACTGAACATGTTATGCGTAGTTTTATTACGAAAATTAACCTTTTCCATATCATACCGTGGTTTTTTGTAGTTTGAGCTGTAAACGACCTTTTTCATTTAAAATACACAGTTCATGTTTGTGTGTCTGTGAATGAAATTCATGCACACAATATGTATGTAAATGTTTTAATGTACTCATGCTTGAGTTTGTATTAGAAAATATTAAGCATACTGTGAATGTTGTAAGTACTAGAAAATATTATGCATACAGTGAATGTTGTAAGTACTAGAAAAATTCGTATCCAAAAATACGACAGAATAGTTGATGAGGGCAAGAAAGAAAATGGAACCAATAACAATCTTATTATTGACCTCAAATCGCAGTATCAATTGGAACTGTTTACTACGAATTGCAAATGAATGCAAGTTGCACCTTAATTTTGGGTTTCGCATTCACGTACGTAACACAGTACCTGAAGTGGAGAAAGACAGTAGAGCTGCCCTACATTTATTTTGCAGTTAAATTGCTCTCTTTGCTTTTTAGTGGATGCTCTACTTTCCTTTGATAAGTCATCAATGAAAGAAGGAAAACTAGTTGAATACTAACAGCCTTGACGCTGGACGATTTTTCCTACTCGTATACTGTCAATCACGAATAAGCTAAAGCTTATTGCTGCAAAAAATGAAACATGAAGCGGGGTGATTTTGTTCTCGAGGAACTCGTCAGAGAATCCAAAATTGTCAGCAAACGCGTTTGCCTGGCTAAATCTTGAAGTGAAAGCATTCTTTTTAAAGTTGGCTGATCTCAAGACAATATGGGGCGAATTGGTGGTAAGGACAACTAACTATCTTAAACTATGTGTTTTTCTGCTACTTGTGAATGAAGTCAACATTAGCCTCTACAATTATATGACAGCCTGGAAAGTCTCACCGTGCAGTTGGAGTGGCTTTTATTTCGACTCTGCACAGCACACGTATGTATATAAACCCAACAGTAATTCTCCGACAAAATTGCCGGTATTTACTGTTCTTTTCAATCTGATGGGAGGAAATCAAAATCAAGATGAAATTGTGGCAAAAGACATATGATCATGGCCTTGAGCTCCGGATGTAATCAATAATCAAAGAGTAACTATTTACATCTACAATAAACTACGTGTTGCTCAAAATTTCCTCGAGCATACTCGTGTACACTTTCACCAGATTTGTTCCGACAAGTCCTTCGTATCATCTCCAATTTAGGTAATTGCGGATTGCCATCCATCACACACATAAACACATTATTTATATGCACATACTTTGTGTAAAAGATATGATATCTGAGGAGGTGGAGCTTCGACGCATATAGATATCGTTGCATAAAAATTAAGATGGTAGAAATTTGTCGTCTTCTTTCCTTGACTTACATGTTATATAGTGTGATGATTTTTTATCCGGGTAGATAATAAGTAGTAGCCTTTTTGTAGTATGGAGTAAGGGATTTACTACTATTACGGAATACATTCAGAACAATCACAATTACACGAAATTACCTTCACACGAGGGGCGATGATTCTTTTGCACGACCTCAATTTCATTTTGTAAGTTCTGTGTTTATATTTACAATGCTTTATTAATCACTACAAAAGCTAAACGGCTCAAACAGCAGGCATAATCCACCCTCTAAAATCAAAAGACGAGTTATTACGTAACTTGATAATACATGAAATTATGGTGTATTATAAGACCGATAACTACCATTAGTCAAATGAGCGATCTTCATTTCTAATCCATCATATAGTGCAGGTGAAAGCAGACTTCAATTAATGAAAATTTATAAAACTAGCAATAAAGGCAGCTGCTTGTACTGCAGTTGAATAACGGGCAGTGAAAGTAAGTACATACGCTGGAGAAATAATAAATGCTCAAAATATGTTCTCTGCTTTCCCCTTATAAAATTATGTGATATCCTACCAGAAAACATTACCCAAGCCTACATACATAAATGCTATATAAGGGTTTCCTCTCATCAGTTATGTATTTATTCGACCTAGAATGGTGGAACTGCAAGAATTCAGAATTTGCCATTGTAGGCGTTGATGGTACACAGTACACAGGACACAGGATGATATAAATAATATTTGTTATAGCAAAAAGATGGATTGTTGACGCAAATTCTCAATATTCCTTGAACGTACCAACTTGTTGAATAGTAAAGGAATGGTAAAATAAGAATAATATCTACAAGACATGGTACACCTGCAAGTTTCAGAATTGCATTAAAAACGGTCTGGTAAAAATATCTATCATTATACAATGTCTATGTGACTCTCTTTAGATACATTAAAGTGTTCATAATTTTATCAAGTTGCAAGCCAATAAGTCAATAATACTTGGTCTAAGCACTCAACATTTAAAATTCTGTCGGCACTAAAAACATGCATTAAACAAACAAATTCAATATCATTTGTCAAAATAATACACGCTAAATGCCACTTTTAACTTAATTTTCTTTACTTTATATTAAAAATATGTAATATATGTAATTATTTTGGTGTTTAAAGTATTTAATAAACAAGGAAGTTTTAACACGAGCCGTTCCGTATTTAGTATATGTGTATAGGCAGGTTTTTTATAAACTTGTCCCTTGTGGTGTTAAACACTCATACATACGGTAACAATAGATAAAATTTATGCTACACAATCCAATACGTCAATTATTGTAAATTCTATTTAAATCAAGCGTAAAAGGAAGATTTTATGTTTTGACTGAGCAAATAATGAACAAGGATGGATTATGAAAGACAAAGACAAAGCCGAGGAAATGGATATGGATTATTCACGTCAAATACGGGAGGAAATAGGATGAGCCACATCCGAAAGGTCGTAAGGCAGTCAACGTGGGTAGTCAAAATTTCATCGCCACAAGTAAATAGAGAGGATCCCTCATCATCATAGTAAAATTGATATTGGTATTTCAGAAAAGTATATCGTAATGTACTTTGGTTTAAAAAGCACATTTGGACAATTTTAACGTTTTAACATTATCAGTGAAAGCCAAATACACAAAAAGTAATTATTGTCCTATTAAACTCATTTAGGATTTTTTAGGCATGTCTATAATCATATTTAAGGACCTCCACAAATTTGGAGGTCCTAAAGCATGTGCGACTCTGAGGGGTCCTAACTAACATGAGTATGTGAAGATATTTGTATTTTGAATAGGGAGAAAAGATGATCAAGCAGAGTGAATTCATTTATTTATTCCCTCAGAAATATCTTTATGCTTTCGGAGAACTTGTCGGGGGCTGTGGCAGAATTTTGATGATGGGTTTCGATTATTTAAATGTATAGTTTCATTCCTAAATAAACATTTGGGGGATTTCGTTTTAAATTCTGAGTAGGATGTCAACAGTATTACCTATACATACATATATACTTGTTTATCTACCCTCTACATCTCCCCCAAATGTATTAATAATATTAACAACAAAACAGATCTTCTTCCCTTTCAAATCGCCAAAGGGGTGTTCGTTCAGTGTTCACTTTTTAGTCTAGTGCTTTTCATGTATTATACAGATCAGGATGTATTATATAAATTCGATATCAATATTTTCGTCAGGTAGATCCAAATCCTAAGACGTAGTTAAATGGGGAGTATATAAATCAGCCTAAAATCTGGGGAAGCGTTACAGTTGACGATTGGGATCGTCTTCAGAACACCAACACATCAGCAGTCAAGATCTTTGCAAATTTGTGACATTTTTTATAATACACCAAATCAGAAAATAGTCCGTAGTTTTTTTGTGTATAGTAATCTGTGAAAGGTATAGAAAGCTCAAAAAAGTGACAACCGCATAAAAACCCAGAAAAGAGTGAAATTGGAGGAATTTCGAAAAAAATTCAATAGTTGTAAAATGAAAGTTCTTCTCTTCAGTTTAATTGCGCTTCAGCTTTCCCTTTCTTTCGTCATCGCTCAGGTGAGTCAGCGTTTTTAAAAATTTTCCTTCAGTGTTCATTCTCAATTTCCTTGTGCTTAGTTCAGATTTTTTGAAGCCTTTTTTCTCTTAAAATTTTGTAAAAAAACAGATCACTTTCACACGAGAATGGGTGGCTGGCAAGAGAGCGTTTCCTAGTAGCAATGTTGCTTCCGTCCATGACGAAGATCATGGCGTTTCATCAGTTTCAAACTGTCAGAGTCTTTGGCCTGCCATAGATCACTTGTTAGAAGTAAGAACTTTTTGATTTTTACAGTTTTCATTTTTTCAAATTTATAAGTGCCATTGTTGATTTTTTAAACTAAAGATCAATTTAAACATTAACTTTTCTCCCTTGGTTTTCCTTTCCCAGTTAGAGAAACTCCGTCGTCAGGGTCCCTGTGGAGCTCAACTAACAAAGGCTGGCAACTATCTTGATATAACGGACAAACGCTACCCACGACTTAACTTTCTTCTAAAAGCCAAGGAGGAGCAGTCGGAAGAAGATGGAAATTCTAAAAACTCTTAAAAATGTAGTATACCCCTATAACTCCTATAACAAAATTTAAATCAACTATATAAATATTGTGACTATATAAACAGGGATTTGCAAATTTTGCTTCAAAATTTGTATACGGGCTAAATTCCCTGAAATTTGAAATGTTAAAAGTGCTAGGAAATTATATGAATAAAGCAAAGTAATGGTGTACCCGAGACCATTTTTTGTTGTAGATACTTGAGCTCATCTGCAAAACTCTGTACTTCAGAATAGCTAAACAAGTTTGTATAGATGTGCAGAAATAAAAAGGACTTAATGATTGTACTTAAGGATGTTAGGTCAACGTCGTAGAAAACAAACAAAATAATTAACACCAGAGTTTGATATACAATGTGTGTATACGTATGTATGTCATACATGCATAATACATAGGTATACACAAACAAACAACTAATAGCTTTTAAGAAAATGTGGTTACATATTTTTGCTGGTAGTTTCTATACTGTTAGTTATAAATTATAAAAGCGTTACATACAATGATAATGTGAAAATGTGCATCAAGCCATCCACATTTCAAAAAAGAAACCTAATAATATGATGTAATAATATTAAGATTAGTTAATTGCTAAAAGTTTTGTTATGATGCTATTTGTCATTGTAAAAATGAAAGACATAGGCTATTAGACGATTGTTAAATATACTTATAAGTATGTATGCAAAACGTTTAGCATGCTGTTTACTGTGCTCCTTTTAACCAAGCAGTTTTCCTTTGTATCTAGTACATTTTTTATTCGTATTATAGTACATTTCCCTTTCATTCTTCTACGCTTTGCAATAAGTAATTAAATACTTAACAATTTTTCATTTTAGCCTTTAGTACCTACCCTATATAATTTTAGTGGTTGTTGTAAAAGTTGACCGAAAAACTGTTATTTGTTGTACTTTACTTTAATAAAAAAGCAAAGCTAAAAAAGGCAACAAATAGGTTTGTTCCATTAAAGTGAAAGTAAAAGTAACATTGACTATTGTGTAATAAAATTTTTGTTCCTTTTTTATTTTTCACCACTGTTTTCAGCATGAATAAAAAATGACAAATACGCATACCGTCTCAGTTGAAAGTGAAATTGAACATGAGACCATGCTGGTCTTTAAAGTAAAGATGCAGATAACGACTTTAAAATGGCAAAGGTCAATATAAAGTTACATTCAGCATACATTATTTTATATAACACATATATTTACACAAAAAAAAGTTGTGTTTCTACTATAACTGACTTCAAAGAGTTCAAAAAGCTACCCACACACGCATAGTAAAGCATGAAAAAATGATGGGATCATGAATCAAGTTTTATACGTGACTGCACCTCTCATTCAAATATTTCAAATTCAAGGGACTAAAAAGCTATAGGAAAACAAAATGAAACATGAAAGTGGATTTCCAAAGAAAACGAGGAATATTATAAGAAAGTATACATACATTGCATATTGCATATTGTGTTTTGCATATCAATATTTTGTCAAGTTTGTCCTACGGTCGTGATAGCAAAGGATGGATTTTGAAAATACATAATAATATGAAGTATGACCATGGAAAATATTTTCCTAGTTCATATTTAGTTGTATGATATGTGATGCACAACAGGTATTTTATTATACAATTCCTTTTCATATGTACATACAACTTGTACAACTTTTGATACTGTTGTGGAACAACTAGCACCGAAGCGTGAGGTCAAAGAGGAGGAAGAAAATACTCCGAACTCCGAGAGCAGATCTCCAGGAGACCAGTCTCAGAAGGCAAGAATGAAAGAGAATAATGTAGAGATACAAAGATGACACGAAGATCAGAACCTTTCATGTTCTCGTTCCACATGTGTCATGTATTTTATGTTGAATGTTCTCCTTTTCACTGTGGGAGAAAAAATTCACTTCAAGTTTCCAGGACAGTGAACAAGTTTTTGATCCTAAATACATTCTATTTATCACGTTGCGTATGACGACCATCATTATCATCCCCGTCAGTCCAATCACCAGCCACCAGTCAGCAACAGGAACTCAGGAGCACTGATGGCAACTGGCACAGTGAGCATACAATGTTGATGATGATCATCATCTCTTTACTCGTCAGTTGCACTCATCCGACTATGATGTTATACAAAATATCGTAGCAAAACCTCATTGTATCACACTGAAATGGTGGGAGCCAGTTCCAGCTGAAACAGAAAATATTATTTAGGACACAAAGGCCCACGCTTTGCTAAACAAAATTAAGAACGCAACAACAACAACAACACTTATATGTATGTGTGACAGTTTAACATGTTTAACCGATGCACAACTGTACGCATTTATGTCAAGTCTGCTCAAAAATCAACCAAAGATCAGTATATAATATCAAAAAGTGTGTTATAGTTTACAGCATGTTTTAATGTTACAGTTGAGCGTAAAATGAAAATACTTGACGAGATTCTGACAAAACGTTATTTCTGTTCTCCAGTCCTCGTATGCTGATCGTGGATGATAAATGGAGTAAAAATGATTTTAATCAATAACGAAGCAAATTACTTTCCTGTAATATTAACGATGATAATATTTTTCTGTTTCCTATTTTAACACTCAAACAGTGAGCCAAGTACACTGTGATACATGATAGGGAGATTCCGCCATAGTAACCGTTACAACTATGACGAGCCAAAAACTCTTCGTTGCGAAAATGATGCTGTGGTAAATTACATTAAGCAAATTAATTCTACTGTAATCAGCAGATTATGCATTATATCATATTAAACTACAGAAATGAATACATATAATATGATTTAAACGCCTTATTTGCCTCTTCGGCCGTTTTTTCAATATACAAAGAAATTGATGTAGCATCTCGGAGATAAATTCAAGAGATTGTAAGTTATGCCACACTTTTTTCTAGTTTCAAGGAATTTTTATTTACTAATGCAAGTCATGTACTGAATTTCGTTTATGTACAATTCTTTCAATAACCTATGTATAGGTAAAAGAAAGAAACGAAAAAAACGAAACAAAACTCTGGAACAATATGGTTTATGCATTACGCATTTATGTTACGACTATGCAGCAAATATATTTTGTATCACACAATATACTGATTGTACATTGTACATTGTACACATAATGGAAAACGCTTTGGAATTCCGAATTCCTGCAGTGTCTCGGTTTCACTCAAGTCAATTTCAGGACAAAATCGGATTGAAACAAATTGAATTTTTTTTCTTTCCTATTTTTTCACTCCTCTGCTATTCGATCAGAAAAATCAAGTTCAAATCAAGAGTATAGCTGACTCTAATATACGGAGGATGTACAGTAAATTTCACTTTACGTACAGTAAAATGGTCACCGCAAACTATAAATTTGGGTTAAAAATTCAAGAAGTACTAGCTGTAACAACGTGTAAAAATGTTTCGAATGAGAGCTAAAAAGTGAATGATGGAGTCGCAAACCGTAGGTTCTACAGTGCAGTGACAAGAAAATTAGAGCAGGTGCAAATCCACATTCTTCTGCTTTGAATCTCAACTATGCTGAAACTGAAATTCTGTAGTCTTCTCAAATGCCATGAAGCTGGAGAGGAGAATAAAATAACTTCAAAACAACTTATTAACGTATGGATTGTACAACACAACACATCAGTTTGTTCTCCGATAACAAAACCAATCGAATTTTACCAAAATTTAAATGCAAACTGAAACGTAAAAGATGTGCCGAAAAGAAAAGAAATGGGCAAAATTACTTCATCTGTTGTCTTTTTACAGAATCTAATCTCAATTTCATACCACGTTTTCAGCCCTGTATGTGTATATTTTTAAAGGGAAAAAACTTTAAGATAAATGTCAATGAAACCTTCGACTTTGTTTTGGCTTGAACTCCAAGTTGTACATTTTAGTTTTTCATGGGGGCCTTCCTCCATACACTGAAACACCGGAGTAGCTATAATCCATAATAATTTTTATAGTCAGGAATTTATTTACAGCTTTTGTCCCACGGATAGTCATGTTTCAAAATGCAAGTAGGCATGCCGTGACGAAACTCCGGAAGAAAATCAATGGCCCCATTTTAAATTTGGCAAATCTCTAGCGTAGAAATGTGTGGGGGAGCCTTTCGAATTATGATTTCGTTTTTGATATAATTTCTTGCGATAGTGCTTCTCTTACGTATGTATGATTGTAAAGTTGAGAATGGTTCCAGAGTTCACTCACAAACAATTACATGGAAAAGTGATATGGAAGTTTTTTGAATAGATTTCGATCTACATTGGCATTATCTTTGGTGCAACAAAAGTGAAAAATAAGGAGGAAGGAAATCAAAAGGGAAAAGCTTTCAGGAAGCATTTAGCCCCTTTCAATAAACGCAACAACCGACAACAAAACAGGGCAAGCATAGTATACTTTTTCATAATGGAACAGAAAGACAGGCATGACTGCTTTTGCGAAAGCTTTCATGGGTGCATTTTTCTTTTTTTATGCATTTTGCTCCGTATCATGGTACTTTTTCACTTCACATAGTTACAACAAAAAATATACTGTACTATTCTTTTTGATACTCCTACACACGGTGCAGGACACCATGAATCAGCATTTTCTTCTTGTTTTTTCCTATGTACTATACAAAACTGCAACACAATATATTAGCCTGGCAGGTTCACGAATGGAATTTCTAGTACTTTTTATCTTCATCACACTGTACATGATGAATGATTTAAATTTAAACAGTTTTCGTCTCCATCGTCATCATTCAAAACGAGCTAAATATTTTAAAATGGAGAAAGTCGGACCTGAATTCCGCCACAAAAATAAGCGATCGTAATAAAAATTAAATGAGGGTGATGAGGCTCGCGACACTGGACCTGGAATTCACTCTTGAATTCTCCTACAGTCAGCTTTACAGGAAGCGATGGCTTTTCATACAAAATTAATATCAGATAATTAAGTATAGTTAAAAAGTATATGCTAGATGAAATATAAAGCTGAGTTACGGCCCTCTCTTTATAAAGGTATAACTTACACGTTTTAATCCCGTGTTACTATTTCCCCCCAGGTTGATTTTCAATCTTTCTAGATTTCTAAATTTTCTTTTCTTGTTAGCGAGTATTTGAAAGAATTTTTTTTCTGTATACATACATATTGTACTTTAAATGATCGTTGCAAATAATTTTCTAGAGTGCAATGAAAAAGATGGAAAAAACTCGAGGAAAATTTTAATGGAAATCGCAATGCATGTCTATTTACATGTATGTATGAGTGGGTCTCACGCTTTAATTTCCATTTTCACTTTCATTTTATGTAAATTCCAGATTTCCGACTGAAGACTAACAACATGCAATTTTCCCGTCTTCCACTCCATATAATATTCATATACCCTCAATTGGTTCATTTCCCTCACCTTGGGGTAAAAAAAGTGTGAAGGCGTGTGGGACGAAATGAGATGAAAGGACGGAAGAGGGAAAAGAAGATGTGCAGAAAGGTAAGTAATTCAAATCCCAAAAGTGAACAGATATACTATGTATACTCACATTAAGAGTCAGAAGAAAACCGAGTAACTGGATGTGGCTCCAGTTTTATTTGATTCTCTTTTCCGGTTGTTTGCAGATCACCATCCAGAAATTTTCTAGACTCGTGTTCCGCAGTAGTTTCCTCCAAGTTATATAAAACGACAAGATATTAGGGGGGTTTAGTGTCAAGTCATATTATGTATGTATGAGTGTATACTGTATAAATGTTAGTGTACGAATTGCTTTTGATTTGTGAATTCTTCCAGCCGATTTCATAGCTTCTATATAACGAAGGTTTCAACTTTCAACTCACAATCAGAGTATTCATACAGCGCATTCCAGATTCGCCCTTTAATTTGAATAGGGATAAGTATGTGCAATGTGCAATGTACATAGATGTAAGGTAATACATAATGCCTACTGCTTTCACTCAGAAATAAGTGCCAAAAGTGTCAAATCTCTATAATGGAAAGAAAAATATACAACATAAAGCTGTTTACAATTTTGCTTCAACTTGAAACTTCAAGTTATGATTTTTCGCAATTTACTGCATTTACCCAGCTGAAAAATTTTGCAAGCTACTTTTTACTACCGATCTTACAGTTTTACAAATTCTCAATGATAAGTAGGATCCCACACGGCTATATCAATTCCTTATTTTTAACACTTAATGTCCTTGCAAATTAAGTGTTGGTTGTAACTTTTACAATTTATTTGGAAAAACATTTTTATGCCTTTTATTTTCCGAATTTAAACCAAATTTTTGTCTCGTGTTTGTTGTTCGTTATTCAAAATTCGGAGTTATTCAGGTGAAGTAAAATTCAAATGAAATAATGACAAATACAAAATGTCCTGTAGTCTGTAATGTATTGGAAAAATAACAATAAAATGAATGAATGATGAAGACAGGGGGAAGATGAAATTATTTTCATTCCCGTTTAACGATTCCGATTTTTGTTTCAATCAGGAAGAAATATTCTTTTGAAACCTCCTCTACTATAAAGTTACCAACTTTCATTACTATGACAGTGCAGGATCCTCTCTAATGCAATTTTTGCAGATTTTTGTCCATCTGCTAAGCATACGTACAAACTTAATGTGTTTTACTTATTTTATTTCCGGCTTCACTGTCACTTTTTTGCGTTGAGTTTTTCAACTTGCGACAGAATAAGTTACGATGCCTGAACTTTATTCTGTATACCGGTTTTTTTAAAGGTGTCTCCATCGAAAACTGACGTCGATTCTTTACCCCAATTTCGATTTCCGAAAATATCCAGGCCAGCTTTATATCTTCTACATATGTTATGACTTGACTTTGGAAAATCCTGTTACATATAGAGAACGTCGCAATTATTTATTAAAAGAAAAAAGTCTGGTGGAGACTGGAGACGTCTTCCACCGGAAAAATTATCTATCATAAAGTTCAGGCATTGAGTAACTTGATGTAACTTCATTTTTTT
>JAQIVE010005354.1:0-13035 GCA_034698285.1 Sminthurinus bimaculatus | reverse complement strand
AAATGTAAATATTCATTTTAAAATAACTGAAAACAAAAATGCGGGACGGGATGGGATGGACGAGCAAAATCCCAGACCCGGGATGGGACGGGACGGTCAGATGAAATCTGCACCGGGACAAGATGGGACGGACGAAGGGAGGTCCCGGTCCGAGACGGTACGGGATGGGAAAAGTCGTCCCATGCTCATGCCTAATATTTAGTCTTTACATGTTGAATAACTAATGATTGCCTGTTTTGTTGTGTCATAGTTAGGCACAAATTACCGTATAATTGGTTTAGAGCCCCCCGCTGAATGCTTATGAGGTGAGAACAAAATTTGGAATTTTATACATTAAAAGCATAGTCTCAAATCTATCAACCAGTCGATCAATTTTGTGTATGAGCGACACTTCCAGGGTATATAATTTAGCACAGTTTAAAATATGTTTGTAAATTTTCTTTAATTTTAAGTAAAAAGGTAAGAAGTACATACAATTAAAAACTGTTCAAACAATTAAAGTTTCTGAGAAAGAAAACCATAATGTTTCTTGTAAATTTTATAAAATATGTACACGAGTATTTTTTAAAATTGTTACTCTATGGTCAAACCCCATGATGAGCTAATCGAGAAACCGTCATACAGCAATAATTTTATAAATAAATCATCGGCCAAAGGAAAAAAGCCAGTGTTTCATCCTAGATGTCAAAATCAATAACCAAATTCATTAACAAATTTAACCCACAGATCGTGACTGGACATCATAGTAAAGTTGAAGACTTGTTGCGACAACGTCGGAACATTTTTCTCTCCTTTTTTTTCCATCATCAAACAGCCATAGGCGCCGGCCAACGGCAGGTACTCCATCCCCAGGGTTGTCAAAGCGTACCCCGTGCAGTAATTCAACATGATGGTCCCAACGGATTTTCTCCAGGGGAAGTTGTCTACCGCAACCCCGCCAAAAATTGCTTGGACAAAATAGACAAACGTGAGGTTGTCCAGGACATCCAGACACTTTAAGTCCATCACCCACGGAATGTCGGCGGACAGCATAAGATTTTTCAGGACCTTCAACTTGCTCAAACTACAGGGTAGTTCATAATAAGTGAGAAACGTGGATAAAACTCACATTTCTTATCGAATCCATGCCATATTTTAGAAATAAGTTAATCAACCGATTCAAAATTAAGAAAAAAAACCAAATTGCCCAAGCTGTAGACTATGTCACCTATAACCCTTTTAGACCAACCGCGTTCGTCAATTTTTCAGCTTTAAAAAAGTGAAAAATTCAAATCCGAATCTTTCAACATTTTTAAACCTTGTGAAACCTCCGTGATTATAGTATATTGTACCATAGCTAGTTACAACAAACCTTTTAGAGTATACCTAAGCAAAAAACCCGCCGGTTATCGGTCGTTTCATACAAAAAATCTCGTTAATAGAATTTAGCCCCAAAATTCTCAAAATCCCTGCCGCTCATCATATTGGCCGGTCACAGAACAAGGAGTTTATAGATCAGCCATCCAAGTGACCTTTAGCATAACCCTTAGGTACAAAGCTTTTTAAAAACGTATGTGCCAATTTCTAACAACTGCTCAGAAACAGAACAGACTACTATCAGCCAAACTACGACTACGCGATTACGGTCAATTAAAAGTGGGCAATTTTCTCTTCGTATATGAAGCTTCTTTTCTTGTCTAGCAATGTCATAACTTCGAAAACCACAAATGTTGCGCCAAATGCTGTAACTCAGTTCATCAAATAGCCAGAACAACAATCCGAGGTCATAATCCCGTTTTTTTATGGGCTTTACCCGAATCACCGAAAAAGAGGTCCCTGATCCGGGTTTTTGTGCCCCAGGAAGTATACGGTGAGAATCCCAACGGCATATTTGGCATCCTCGAACAAGTCATGCATCCCTGCAACAAATCCATGTTCAATGGAGGCCATTGTACATACCTACAAGATACAGCATCTGCTCAAAGTTCTAAAGTAACGAAATTTGGCTTAAAACGACGTTTCAAAATTCACGACTAAAGTCGAGTGTCCGACTCTCCCACCCAGAGTTGTACCCGCACGAGCACTTTGTATGTTCAAAGTTGTAACCAATGACCTGCTCGAAGTCCGAAAAAAATTTGGTGTCCCTACAAAAATTCCTACTCGAAGCGTGGAAGGATTTTCCCTGAAACCAGCAGCGTAATTTAGGATAAGGGTGGTGGAGCGGACATCAAGCCGCCGTGTACGCTGGAGATTATTTTATTGAAAACTAAAATTATTTTTAAAATCTATATCTATTTAGCTAAGTGTTTGCAAAATTTCAATGCTGTAGAGTCATTGGTTTTCGAGAAAAAAATTCATATATGTTTCTCACTTATTATGAACTACCCTGTACTAATATACAGGTCTAATTCTTTATTTTGCTCTTCCGTATGTAAATACAAAGGATGTCTTATCATATTTACCATGTATATGCTACCGTGATTTTGTACAAACGAAGAATATATGTATATCAATCACTAGGAATTGTTTGTATACAATTTGCAGTGAATTTTTAAAGGTCAATGACCCGGGGAGGTCGGGTCTAGTCAGTAAAAATAGTTTGAAACACTTACCTAACTTTAAATAATCATAATCAACTATTGTGTACCGGGTTTGTTTTGCTAACAAAACTTTCATTGGTCTTTTAATGGGTCTCCAATGCAGCATAATTTAAATTTTTTTAACAAACTGAACAAAACTACAAAATCCTTACCCTAATACATGGTTTCACAAATCTGTACACATTCACGGTAGCATATATAAAGTGCAGATTACGTATGATTGTTTTTAGTTTGTATTAATTATTTTTTATCGCCTCTGTTGCTTATAGGCCATACATAAAGTACCATTGTACTCGAGGGAAAGCCGAAGATTTGTCAAGCGAGGATTTATTTTTTCGTTTCATCAAAATCATAAACTTAGGTAAGTACTTACATGCCATATTATTATACATACAAATTACAAATGGGAAAGCAGGGAACACAGTTGAGGCGTACTTTTGCTGTGGTTGCTCTGAAAGATAAACAAAAATGTGTTTACTTTGTTATACTTGTGTGTGTGAGGTTGTATATTTGTTTAAAATGTTTGTATTTTGTTTGTGTACAGGACTTCCTTGCCTCGCGTACGGTTTCGTGGCGACCGTACTCATTAGACACACCGAGGTTGTTGAAACCTCCTACGGACCAGTTACCATCTACTTTCTCTACAAAGAAGATAAAGGAGCTTTGTATTAAGCCGTGGCCGGGGGCTTAGTGCAAGATGGATTTTTTTGGGGGTTAGATTCTTAAACAATTTTTTCCTTTCGCTGCCTTTGATAACTGGAAAGGGACACGGAGGTGAAAGCCTGTCACAAGCTAATAAGAGTTAATTGTAAGTCATGAACTTCAAAGGGCTTAAGTAACTAAATTTGTAACTTTGTAAATCACCCTTCTAATTCTTTAATATTCCTGAGTATCATCATACGCCATGGAATACTGAAAGAGATTTGAATAAAAACATATTTTGCGAGTCATTTTACCATTAAATGTGTAAGTATCTCTGTACTATGTACTATGTACAATGGACATTGTACAAAAACGCACAGTATGCCTTCATCTCGCTTAGAAAATCGCAGAAAATATTTGATTGAATCCATGACAAACCAAACTGCTGCCAAGCACGAAGTGTCATTATAAACAGAATAATAGTAATGTAAGTATAATAAAACAGTTGCTCTAACAGTTTACCATAAAGATATGGGGAAGCAAATCGAGCAAAATTATAATCATGTGGATGTATTTATGTACACGCTAAAATGTTATCCTGACAATAAAAAATTTTGAATCAGCATCAATTTTTTTTCTCAATCAATGCCAATAAGACAGAAGCTAGTTGAGCTCTACGTATGAGGTAGCATTAGTTTAAGGGCATGCCTTTGGGATTATAGGACTACCATTTTGAATTTTAAACGACAGAATTAATTAATAAATATGTTTTGCAGCATCAAGCATTTCCCTTATTTTTCCCTTCGAGGGCCGAGGTGGAAAGTGTAAAATCATGATGATAAACCGATGAGCGGTCGAGAAATAAAAGCTTTGCGTCTATACAACTCAAGTTTAATGCTGATTATGGCGAGAGAGGATCGAGAATTTGTCGAATGTCTATTTGGCAATTCCCTCGACTACCTAAAGGCAAGCTCGACTTGGACTTGGTAAGCATGGAGCATCCAGAATGTAGACGCTGTGTAGAGACTTGATTCCTTCTTTCGCTTGTCTTTGACTCAGATTTATGTATAGGAGAGAGGAAGCGAGAAACTTACTTAGATTCTATTCGAGTTAGAACCATAACAAGTAAAAATAAAATTTTACTGCCCTAATAAAAATTGACGAGATGTCCATCTTAAGCCTGACTTCTGTTACAATGAAGACAACTGTCTGTTCTAGCTTCTGGCTGCCCCACTTTTATGTTCTGTTCTCATATGTTGTACTCACAGCATTTCATTTTTTCTCTCAATTCAATCGTCCTTTTTTTAAGATTGGCAGACTTTTTCTCCTCCGCTTGGCTCTTGTGAAACACGGACGTATGTATGTGTGTAGAATCTACATTGTAGATTGTAGATACGAGAAAAGACTACATCATACATCATACATCCAGGATGATAAAACACACGTAAACTTTCTTTTTTTTCATCTTGAAACTTGCATCCTCACTCAGTCTTCACTCTCCTCGGAGCAAAAGCGAGGACAACATGACCTTTTTCTGTGTCTGCAAGAATTCGTATGACCATTTTGAGTACTTGCAAATTTTCGTATAGCCATTTTTGCACTGACGATATTTTATCTACTATAGTTCAAATTATATTGCACGAAACGGTGTTTTTTGGTCTCTTAAATCTTTAGCTTTGATGTATAATTTTACTACGGATTGTTCAAGTCTTTTGAGGTTTGAGATAATTTTTTGTCGGGAAAATCATTGTGCAATCACAATAAACGCCAAAATTGGACTTTTTTGGAATTTGGAACACTTTAGTTACAACGTACATAGCATGCATATGGATATTTATTTCATCGGGACATCGATGACGATTTGCATAGATATGAGTCAGCTTTGCTTTCTGCAGCTCATAAAGCAGTCAAGCTGGGATGCAGAAAGGTACTGGAAGATGGCAAGTATAGGTTTTGTAAAATATTATGAAGCTGCGTTGGTTTGTTCACGTTTCATGGGAATCATGATGAAGGTGAACGAGGTCCAGAGGAACCCGATCCGAGAACCATCAAGCTTTTATGGGCCAGGAAGCCTACAGGAGCGCCTTACTATCTTTTCCATATAAAAGCTTTCTATCTAATCTCAGTAGTCTGCGTGCCCGTCTGACTGAAGGTGGCAACTTGAAGGAAAGGTAAAGAGAAAGGGAGAGAGAGAGAGAGAGAGCAAGCGGTTTCTATGGTTCAGCTCGACCGTGAGTTACAGAGAGAAAGAGAGAGAGAGAGAGAGAAGGATGATGGTGAGAAAAGGGAGTCCTTATTCTTCCTGCCCCTTGTTGTTGGTGTTCATGAGAATGTGTGGAGATGTATGTGTAAGTATACGTGTAGTCGTCATGTCTGCGTGCAGGAGGAACAGGAAAAGAGGTGAAACATAATAAAATATTGTCGAATGAGACTATTCCTTTCAGCTTATAATATAACGGCAGACGCAATAATCAGACTCTCCATATAGAGAGTCCAAGAAGGAAAACTAGAGAGAAGGGTAGAACGGCAGAGCAGAGAGCGAAAAAAGGAGGGAGAGAAAGTGAAAAGGAAGCCAAGTTGAGAGCTGTTCGTGAGAGAGAGGAAGAAAGTTTTTGGAATGATCAATTCAGCGCATAGGCGCATGTTCTCACTCCAGAAAAGAGCTTTTGCGCCCCAAATATCCGAACAACAACATCGTTCTTTCCTTGCTTTTCTCAGGCCAAGTTTTGTGGACTCGCGAGCGAGCGAGCAACGCTGAAGGAAACCACCTTTCCTCATATTATCGTCATCTGAGTGAGTGCACAATTTACTCTGTCATCTCTCTTCCCAGGACAAGTAAGTCTTCAGTTTCACTGTCTTCGGATCTAGACGCAGGGACGACGAGCTCGTCCGTCCTATCAATCCAAACATATCTGTACAATCAAACGGAAAACGAAGAGTAACTAAGGAGCCATCAACAATTGTTCTCAGCCTCTTCCTTTTTATCCATTCAAATTTTGTCAAACTGTTTGATGGCCCCCACAAATTCAGTTCACATGCCATTGTGACAACTAGTGATAAAAATTCGGATCCCTTGTCTCATCCATTCCTACTGGCCCAGTTGTCCATGGTGTTTGTTAGGAACATATCATAGGAGTAGCAGCAAGGAGACTAAGGCTAGCCTTATCCCTTTTTAGTGTCTCATGATGTCAGTTGTTGGCACATTTTCGCTTTTTCTTTTCTTTGTACTCATGTCTCGTGGTAGCCTCGAGTAAGTGAACAAGTGGAACAAGAGTGACTGGAATTAAAAAACCTAGAAGAACAGAGCAGGACTCGATTCCAATATCATCATCCACCAACCTACCATCACGAGTATGAGTATGAGAGTATGAGTTGAAGTTGTAATCCGTCCAGCAGTAGGCAGATGAGATAGACAGACAGGAGCGGAATTTTCTCGATTGACATTGATTTTCTTTGGAGATGAGGATTCAGCGGTCTCGAGGTAAGTATTTTCCAATGTTCTTCTATTAACTTTCCTTTTGCATTTGCCTCTTGTAATCAAATCACCTTTATTCAGTTGGTAAGAAACAAAATGCTTTACCACCAGTATCATCAAGAAAGATGACGATAATGATTAATAGATGATAATTTTAGGGAAGGAGGTGAAGTTTGAATTGGCTGGTTTGGTTCTACCGAGTTATCACACAAGTTGCTCGTGATTTCATTCAGTGGTGAGTAGAGAGCTGGGCCGACATAGTCTATTCAAAAGACCTTCATGCTCCACTCTTGCAGCTCATGTACATATTGATGTGCAACAGATTCATATTTACTCGTGTACATATTTGCAAGGAGCGGCAGCATGCTGTTGATCCCCTTTCTCTGTGGCCCCGCTTTCTTCTTCTTCTTCTTCTTCTTCTTCGTTTTCATACTTTCCTACGATTTCTCCATGGCCAAGGAAATGAATTCAAAGTTTGTACGCCGTACTTTCTTTCTTTCATCCACACTTTCTTTGTTCATGAATGTGATTTGGTCGACTTGACTTGACGTCTCGTATAGAAAGAAGACTCTCGACTCTCGTCTCGCAGCAATTCAATTTTTAGTTATTCTCCTCCTGGATTATTTCCACTAGCATCAATTTAAAGAAGAAAAAGCACACAGAACAACATGTTTCCACCCAGCCATGACTATAGACCATTTCCATGTCTATATTATATAATACATACTCGAGTAAATATAATATTTTGGGGAATAGTCTTCTTCTTTTTCCATTATTAGCACACTCACCACGAGATAAATAATATTATTATAATCTTATTGATTACGATGACGTATTATAATAAACATTTCCACCAAGTTTTGTAGGTAGTTGCTGACTTGATTAGTTAGCAGTTTGCAAGTTATTTGATTATTGTTCTTATTTTTACTCTCGTAATTTTAAGTGACCATTCGTTTGTTGTTTCTCCATCCCATTTGGTTCGAGGGGAAAGAAAAAGAGTTTGTGAGACTATTTGAGGGGCTGTGGGAAAATCAAATTATACCAAAAGCAAAAGCAAAGTACCGTAAAAGCTCCTTTAGTAGTACTGTAAGGGGTTTTAGCCATAGAGTATAATATGTTCATGTAATATTTTATGTTCAAACGGGAGTTTTTGTGGCATGTGCTACTACTTGAAGCTAAGCTGCTAAATAAATGAGCTTGTACGGTATACATACATACCTAATGATAAAGTGAGTGAAGAGGAGCTGGTAATTTTTGGCCAAGTAAGTGAATAGAGTCAATGAGGTGGAATGCATGCACATGTCACATACATACTTAAATGCATACAGATACAGTTGATGCTTTTACGCATTCCTCCTTTCCCACAAAATTGAATGACGACAACGACAACTGATGCAAAGAAAAATGTAAACTTCGATGGTAGAAACAAGTCAATTTCCTTGCATGTTGGCTCAAGTTTTGTTTGCTGACAAACCTAATTTGCCTCGGCCCTTGAGAAACTTTTGTGGTTCTCTTTGAAGATGAAGAGAGGGAAAAGAAGATTAAAATCAAAACAGTCACAGTCATGTGGCTCCATTGACTTTCATGTTATGTAAGTATAACATATGTGTATGTACGTCCTTGATGTTTTAGCGGCAACTTAATTCTTATTTCCTCGTATTTGTATTTTGCCACCACTTATGATTTTTATCAGCATTTTGGCTAATTTTTGGTAATTTAAAACGTTTTTAAGATACCAAGTCTCCTTTACCAAGAATCTTATTAGGTAGGAATAAAAGATTACTTGGACGAAGCAGCTCGTGTTAATGGGCCTGGAATTTGAAAAACATCTACACAACTGGAAAGATAAAAGAGATGTGCTTTCCGAGTGGTTCCATACTTACTCCATGACGGAGCGTGGTGATGACAGAAAAAATGAGTTTCCATTCTTCGAAATCACAACTCACAACCCAGACCGAAAATCAATGATGGCAAACTCATTTTTTCCTCCCATGGACAACACGCACACACAGTTTGTTCCGGAGTGGGAACAGGGCCGCGATCCTCCCAAAAGCACATAAGAACTGCAAACATAAAATACAAAATTCTCTTTCTTATACCTTTGTTAAGGTAATCTGTCCTCAAAAATAAACTATTGGATCATAAACAAAGTAAATGCTGGTTCTCGCTTCTATCAAAATAATTTGTGGGTTGATTTGAGTAATAATCAATGCTTGATACGATCTGTAATGTGAAATTTTTGAATTTTTCCAAACTAAAATTGTCACCCAAAGTAGATTTGTTGATATTTTTTTCGCGTTTAATAAATTTCAGCATACTTAGCTGGCTCCAAGTACAACAGTACAAGTGTGTACAAAATCGAATTAAAATATCGTTTCCAGATTCTATTTAAGAAGGTTGTAAAATACAAATTCAGAGTATACATATACGGCCAAAACTGAGAGAAAAAACCCTACCGCTGATGAGCAACAGACATTGTTTTTGAACATTATACCTACAATGTGTATCAACATTATGTGAACTGTGAACGGTCAAGTTGAAGAGTTTTCTCCTGTTACTTTTGAACGGTTCAATCAGTGGTGACACAAAGTACGATTTTACTGACGCACACGAACCACATACATACACTTTTCCAACGTTTCTATTGTATTTGCAAACAAGTGCATAGTCCGATAGTTTTTTAAGAAGAGAATCGCAGTCAATCCGCTTGCATTTTATGCACACTGGGGAAAATTACAATGTCTCTCCTTAAATAGCCGTAGCCGATTATATGCGTCCATGTGCATAATTGGGCAAATTTTATGCATGTACATATTTGGTTTATATAGCATAACATACGCTCATGATGCCCTGCAGACAAGTTTCCCATAGAGCATAGATAAGCATGAAGTGGAGCTCAATTCTGTCTGGTGTGGTGGTGCGCCTTTAAATATGGATTGATGAGGCAGACTGATAATGATAAAAAATCATCTATCTGTGTTACCATCAGTCATCAGTCACTTGAGCAAGTCTAGAAAGAGAGAGAGAAGAGAGAGAGAGAGAGAAAGAGAGAGAGAGAAGAGAGAGAGAAAGGAGAAGATTACATCAGTTACAGCTGCACACTCAAGTCCCGAGTTGCAAATTACATTATGCAAGTGATTCGCGTGAGAGCGGAATGGAATGAAATGGAATGTGTGCGTGTGCGAAATCATGGAATTTGCGTGTAATCCATCGAGAATATTTGAAGGTTGAAAATACACTGCAAAATAAGGTTTCTTTCTACTTTCTATACTACATGCGGCAACAGGCAGTCCATGATCCGTGATAGACGACGAATGTGACGACGACCGCAATCCCATCGCCAAAACAAACTCACTCGAATGCTAAATGTGCCAAACACCAAATGCCCATTTTCCACACGACAACAAAGTTGAATCTGGGTCTCATTTTCCCTGTTGATCCATATATCCCCGGAATATTTTATTATTATTAGTAGTAGTAGTAGTGGTAGTAGTAGGAAGTAGTGGTAGTACGAAAACAAGCCTGAATTCCTCTTCATCATTATTATTAGTGATTACTGTTAAGATTATTATGTACACATTAAAATTATATACTGCTGCAGACTAATCTAAGTCGATTTCTCTCATGGTAGATGAATCAATTTTAAGCGGACAGACCACTATAGAAAAATTTGAAAAACCCTCGGCCCGATTATAATTATTAAGTATTGTCATAATCGTAAACACGACTAAAGACTGTTAGATTATGGAAAAATATTTAAAAAAGGTTCATTTTATGAGATTTTTTATGAAGGCGGTTGGGCCATGGTTTGTTTTGAAACTGATTTGCTTAGGAATGCATAATATATATTTTTAATAAATATAATTCGGGCCAAAGGTTTTTCTATAGTGAGCGGTCCCCCATGAGGTTACTAATCAAGTTTACTGAAGCGTATACTATCTCTAAAATGTTATAACTAACGGTTACACTCCCTTTAATTAAAATCTTATCAAATCTCATGAAATTTTCATGAGATTTGATAAGATTGGCAATAGATGGTGAGATTTTGGAGAGAGATTTCCATGACAATTCATGAAAATCTTATCAAAAGTTGATAAGATTTTCGACCAAAATCGTGTCAAAATCTCATGAGAATTTTTTATAAGATTTTTTTCTAAGGGCTGTGACAGTGTAAACAATTTACAATACAATACAATACAACACAATATGGGTCAACCCGATGGCAATGTAAGCTCGTGTAAATGTAAATGTGCGTGTAAATGTAAATAATACCATGGATACCGTCATTACCCCCTGTACTAATTATTTACATTTACACAAGAATTTACATTTAAACGAGTTTAAATTGCCATCGGGTTGACCCCTAATGTACATTTGTTGGTATGTAATCACTTTGTGTATGTGTAAATACAGTAATAAAGAAAAGCATAAAATAAACGTTTTCCCTGGCACGTACAACCCAAATATGTATACTCAGATGATGGTGAGTAGGCGTATGGTATGGAAAATCTGATTGAGTTTACGTAAATGTCCATGCTCACTAAAAACCCAAAATGCTCTTTTAATAAATAAAATATTTAGATAATATGGTTTTTTAAATGTCTTTTTTACTGACTCTTTTCGGTTTTTTTTCTTTTTGGGTTTATTCATTCATGTGATATTTCTGAGAGTGTACATAGATGTGACACAAAACTCTAAAAGTAAAAGTGTGTATTAGGTTTGGCTAAAATGCGCATTGACAGCGGGAAATAAAGTTTGCTTTCTCTTTGCACAAAGAAAAAATCATAGAGTCCAATATGGATCAAAACATATCCTACCAGTGGGGTCTAGTGGCGCTTGGAGCGGTAACGCTCTGAGCGTCAAGCTAGGCTAAGCGCCGGTGTACGGGATGGATTGGTGACAATCTTTAACTGTGCATTGGGGTAGGATAATCCAACTTGGCTCGGTGTTGGTACGTGGTTGGTCATTTGAGGTCACTGTCTCTAATGCCTAGATACACAGACATTGCAAAGCCTTCCAAAGAGAAGGATGAAGGGTCTGGCTCACATAAGTGGACTGTTGGGCCGTTTGTGTATCTGGATGGGAATGGAGAAGTTCTGCAATAGGCCCACTTGGCGGCCCGCGCGGTTCACAGAATTGTGACTCTAAATATTCAATCCAATCCAATATCGAGACAGTTTGTTGCCCCAAGGGCCTCAGTTCAGCTATTTTGTGCATAAAATGCATGCGATATAAGTTTTTTCCATAGCAACGCCGTACATCGAATACATTTTATGCACAAATAGCTCAATTACAAAAAAAAATTAGGAATGAATAAACGAGAGCTGTGGAACATGGAAACAGAATTATTCATGTAATTGGGATTTCCAGAGTGGTTAGGGCAGTAAATAATCATCGGGCGTTGTCATAGAAGTGTACCTTACAAACGCAAAACAATTTTCAAAAGTTCTATGCATGGAAAATATCCGTGAAATTTATAAGTGCGAAAAAACATATTTTAAAACTTTGAAAAGGATGGGTACATTATGAATAAGTCTGTTTTCCATTTGAATTTCTAAGCAAAAACTAAACATTTCAACCAAAAAAACTTCTTGCCATTCCCTAGTCACAGACAAGGAAAAGGTCAAAACAACCAGTCAAAAGCTATATCATATCTTTCAAGTCTCGAAAATTCATACTAAAAAACAATCAACAACTGCTACATCTACTACAAAATGTATCTAGCTTCCGTCCAATTTTGGACGGGATAATTTATTGTTCAAACAGAAATTGAGGTAACATTTGTGCAGGTAAACCTGTGTTTCCGAGCGTTTGGTAGGAATTGTGTACCTCATTACAAATTCAACAGTCCTTCCTCATAATACTACACATATTAGGACTTCAGTTCAGTACCGACCTTCAACTCTTTTGAGACAATATTAAGGAGCCTGAATCCCGGAAACACAAATACTGCTTGGTGATCTCCCGTCCAATTTTGGGCTAGCAATTTCTCAGCTACTGTTTGTTAAATTGAATTTGTACATACCATGCCGATATTTAAATTTTTCTGAAGTATATTAGATTTAGCAGGTGAGCTTGGCGGAGAATCGAAGGATATAAGATCGGAACCCTTTGGACGACTAATACCGACTGGATTGCTGATACTCATACTTCTTCCACTATTATAGCTCTTTACGTCGTTTGCCAATCGACTACTTTGAAACTGAGAATTCTGAAATTTTCATAATTCCATAACTGTAACTCTTGGCCAAATATTCAAACCTTGGACGAATTTTTTTCCTGGAGGGTAAAATGTTGCTAGAGCCCTTGCTGACATCAAGCTTATTATGCTGTGTTTAG
>JAQIVE010005353.1:0-13036 GCA_034698285.1 Sminthurinus bimaculatus | reverse complement strand
ATATCAAAATTGTTTTTGAACACCAGTTTTGATACATGGGTGACCTTACAGACCCCGTCAAAGTATATGGTTTTGATCTGCCCTAATATCATCCATTGCGTAAAAAACCGAGTATAGCTCCGGATGCGTCTGGATTTTCTCTATTTTTTTCGGTATTTAAAATCATCATAGTGTAATGCATGTATGCAATTCTGGTGACGCACTTGCTCCAGGTCAAAGGTCACGAAAAATTCATGGGAATTTACTGGATTTCTTTTTGTCATCTGATTTCAAATTTTCCAAGACTTCATATTTGTCCTATTCTCCTGGTACTATTTCTTGTGTGAAAATTTTTTCTGTGTAGTGGCTATAATTTCGAGTTTTTGCGCTCTAATTTAATTAGAAACTGGTTTCCTGAAATTGGTTTGTTTGGCAGCTACACTACTTTGAAGTTTTGATGACATTCGAGCGTACGCTCATCACCATCAAATTTTCATTTAGCCCACATCTCATCAAAGGGACTCTGCATTTTTTTAATTTGTCGTTTCTGCTTTCTTGGAACCTTGCTTTTATAAAATAAATGGCACTTGGAATTTTTCGTCAAAGGACCAAGTGATACACGATCAATGTTTCATCGAACTTGCCCAAAATTTGATGTGTGTGAAACTTCATGATGTCGAAGCGCCTCCGTTTCCACCCTCCCGTTTCTACAAGGAATGGGCATAAAATCTAATTTTCTCAGTTTTTAAAGTACTTGAGCTAAGCTACTGCGCAGCTAAATAGTTTTGAAAAATTCCGCCCGATTCCGTGTTTTTATGGGTTGTGAAGTTTGTCATTCTATATCGTGTCGATGCCTTATATAACAGCATGCTCGACGGGAAATAAAATGAAATCTCCGAGAAAATCACATTGCGAATTGCTGTTGCGAATTTCTCTCAATATTTTGTCCCTAAAACGATGCAAAATATGAACTATTAGCCAGCTTAATATTCTAGTAAAGAATGTACATAAGCAATAAGTACATTTGTATTTGCTCATGTGAGATCACAGTGTATGCATGTGTGAGTGTATCTTAAAGCAATGTATTCCAGTCTCTAATAGAATAATTTAATATGTCAAGCATATAATAATGAGATTTTGTTCAAGTGGAAAATTGACTGACTGACTAACCATAATATACAAAGCTACGGAGAAAAGAATGATCACATAAATATTAACAAGATTCTTGCTGGCTCTCTACAACATTTACTACTAAATACCCAGAATCGGAATTCTCAACCAACAATTCAGTGAAGCCAAAAGAATTGCAAAATTACATTCTTCAATATGAAGTGTACGGGCTGTACACATATGCAGAGTAATAATATTTAGTTGGCATAAAGAAGAAGGCACATTTCCGAGAAATTTCTTCAACAGATATTCTTTATCTGATAAATTCGAAGAAAATGCGAATAAAACAGCGACATTCAATTGAAATTTTGCAGCAAGTACGCCGTTCTTTGACAAATAATCTCTCGTATGAATGTGTGTAGAAACTGGGCATATGTAATGCATAAGTATGTGCGCTCATGTCCCGTCCGTGCATATACATACAAGCGTAAGCCTTTTCCTTTTCCTACGCTTTACTGATAAACTGGATAGAAAGTCCTTCAATTTTATAATGTGTAGGAAATAATTATTTTTTCGTGAATTAACTGGCTCAGAATGACAATTAGTTGGCTTGACTGAATCATGATGATAATAATGACTAAGGATATGCCGACGTTGGTGGTGGAGACTCTTTGACTTTTTGGTTCTTCCCCTCCCTGGGATTTTGAATTTGGTTTCCGAATTTCGATAGTTCTCATTTATGCAGCAGTGTACACAGACTTCTCATTTGAATTTCAAATTCTGCAAGTGGATTTTCATGGAGCGATTCCAGGAAATCTTCTTTATTCACAATGTCTCCATTCAAAGTTCGCATTTGCCATTCTCATCATCAGCATCGTCGTCGGCCTTGCTGTCATCGTCTTTTTTCAACCCATTAAGTGTAACCTTAGTAGAGTTACACATTTCACACAAACCCGAATAAAGGGTAAAAGGAAAAGAAAGATTTTCTCTACAGTATATACCCGTGTGCATATTCATTTTGTATCGACATAATTCACAACTCACATCATCATTATCTTCCCTCAATCGAATGGGTGTACAAATACATGACGTGTGAGTATGCAAATATACAAAGTAAGTATGCTCTTATATGAATCTCTTCTAATGGTAAAATAGCAAGTGCAAACAGCTGCACATTAAACAGATTTCGGGTTGAGACGTAGGCAAGAAAGAAGAAGCAGAGGCAGGCAAAGAATGAAAGGGAGAGGATCAAGCGGCTTATAACGCATAAAGTATAATCTTAGGTCCCAGTTAAAGTGCCCCTACAAAAGTCAAAAGGCACTAGAGTAAGTAACTTTTTGAGTTTTCATTTCCATTCTACAAATATACTAGGGGACGACTTCAACATTAACTGTATGTACAATGTACATGTATAAATGAAGCTGTATTTTTATGTATGTTGTTTATTAAGTGAGCTTTTGTCTAACCCTGAGTTTGGGTGTCCGTCGAGTGTACAGTACAACCCGTGTATTATCCCTATGCATTTATCTCTATGCATTTGCGTAAAATAATAAAAATACGATGTTCGTGTTTATATAGATATACATTACGCATATACATACATTTATACAGAATTCAATGCGAGAAATGAGCTACAATACTTCTGCGGGGTATTAGGAATATGACGACATTAAAATATTGAAAATCTCTTTACCGCTAGAGGGTCGTAAAAAAGTCCAGGGAATTAAGGGAAACGAAGGGCGAACGGGAGACGTTGTTGCGCGACAGGATAAAGTGAATCAGAGGCGGCGAGCATATGCCTTTCTTCCATGTACAGTAGGAGAGAGTACAATGGACCAAAAACAAAGACCGAAAATAGAAATAGCGCTGAGAATGGCAAAGGCAATAACCACGTCGTGTTACATGTAATGCATACATATATGTATGACGTATAAAATGTAAGTGTTAGTCCATATTTTTGATTAAAGCGTTTTGCGTCCGTTGTCGCAGGGAATACATGCGCCATCTAACGCATTCAACCTATATCTCTAGTATTCGTAGCGTTTGCGTGGACAGTTTTAAAATTCCCGCCAAACTTGTAACAATAATTGAGGGGTCATATAGAAATGAAGCATTTGTAAAGCGCAAATGCGACCTAACTGGATATTTTGAGGTTTTGCACCCTATAGGGAAAGGTTAATTTAAACGTTAAAGTAAACTAGCTAACTATGCAGTCAATACGATTTAACCTCTAATTATTTCTCTCAAAATCGTCCTATTTAAATATTCACTATACGAACTCACACGCCAGCACACAGATTTAACGAATCAGTGTATTGTGATCATGTTTTTATACCAACATTATTCCGTAAAACTACTTTCAATGCATACAATGATAATAAAAGATACATTTCAACGACAACTTCCATAGACTTTTTCCTTCACTATGGTCCAAAGTTACATAATGATGCTCCATAAAAAAATAATGGGAAAACCAGTAAAAGGGCATACCTATATACTTTGTACTATTATTATTATTTAGAGAAATGTATCCTGTGTTCCTCTCTTGTGAATTTGACCCCCCTTTAAACTCGAGAGATCTCTGCACTATTTCTGTACACACAGTCTGCGCTTTATATTCTGTTGAATTGAATTTGCTAGAGACTCCAGAGGACGGTAACATATGTATAATATGTACCATGTGCATTATACATTGTGCTGGGTGAGTGTCATGAATGAGTCGTCGGTCTGACTCCTTTTCTACTTCCTACTTTGAAAATATATGAACATAAAATATATTAATGTATAACAAGCTTATGTGTTAGTGAATTCAACCTAATAAACCATAGGTAATATGACTGAGATTAACAATACATTGCATTTTGTCAGTATATATATACTATATCAACGTACATAATTTTATCTTAGATATTTTTATTTTTTGCTAAAGCCAGAACACAATTTACTACAAAAGTTGAAAACAAGTGTACACGTACATGGATCAATATATATTCTAGCTGGTGTTTTTACCGACATTTTCTTTCTTCTATTTCCTGGAGAACGTTCTTTCCGGATATCAAATATCTAGCTGTATACATTTATTTCTTCCATCATTATAACGTACGATCAGTTTCTGTTTTTTTGGAGCTCATTCACAAATATTTAGGATAAAAATAAATTCATTGTATGCAAGAATTATTGAGTCATATTCTTTGTAATTTTTTAAGGCGTAAATAAAGAACATTGTACTGAAATTGTGCTATATATTACCTCTAAATTGTATCAAATTTTTCTAAAGAATACTTTTGAACCTTGAGCAACATTTTATTGCATTCTTTATAATGATGAGAGAGAAAAGAGAGCCAAGCGTTGATGATACTGATGTGCAAATTCTCATTGTCTGAAAATGGCAAAAAGAACTACAGGAATACTTAGGGACATTCAACAGGCCCTTCTCGTTGCAGTAACGACGCTATACTTTTGTGTTTTGACCTTTAATGAAGACTGCCATTAAAAATATGCATTATAAATGCTTTCAGAGAACCTTAGGGTTGTCTTTTTATTCGCATTTTTGACTTCGCTTTCAATTGAACAATGTCTCTCATTTTTCAAGGGTAAAATCTTTTCCTCTTTGCAATGAAAAATAAAAAAAGGATGGAGTCACTTTTCTTTGTCCCTTCTTCCCTTTTTCAAGCATAAAAGATAACTATTTCCTCGTTGTCAGGATTGCTTTCCATACGCCTTTGAAATGGATGAATATTGTAGTGACGGTTAACGTGAGTGCCACAAAAAGTGTGCACTAGAAAAGGTACTTCAATTTTTCAGTGTCTTGAATTTCATTTCACTGTCGTTTAGGATGGATTTTTAAACTAGACTAAAGTAAAATTTTCCGTAGTATGCATAGTTATGGTCATTGTCAACAGTATTAAAAATATTCACATCATTAACTTGCAAAATCAAAATTCGTAGTTGAAATTCAATGCATAAAATGTAAACGGCGTACTCAGACCTCAGACTTACCAAGACTTTGCCCATAATGAAAAAAAATAAAATAAATAAAAGTAGGACGAACTATAAGATATTTATTGCTTATTCTAGTGGCATGCAATCAAGCTACAATTTATTTTCCCTTTGTGCTAATATGAACTAAAAATAAGATATTAATATTCTTAAAGTACATAGTACGTATTAGAAACCCTTTACCAGTAGAAATGATACAACTTTTGACTTTGGCCCACAATTTTTGGATCGTAATATTGTATAAATTTTGCCAGTAGTCTTCATAGTCTCCCTGCCTCACCTGTGTGTGAGATATTTTCTATGTATTTTATTTTATAAGGAGAATTAATTAAATTAAAGGAGCCGCTCTTCTTGCGTTCTCCATCTCCTTCCTTTTCCTTACCGCCCCATCAAAGAGTCAAGAGTCAGGTGGAAAAAAAAAGACGAGGGATGAGATAAGACTCGAGATGTGAGGGTTCAGCACGGTAGGAGATAAATTATCGGCACACACAGCCGCTATAAATATAACAAAGAGGGCAAACTTGACTGGACTCGACAATGCTTCTTTCCATCTCTTACAAGTTCTGGTGTTCAGACGCACCAGTAGACTCGCGAGTATTAAACTGTCTATTCTTGATTCCTGATCACTTTTATGAGTTCATTACTGGAAACAACAAGAAGCAATTATTTCCCTTTGATCTTCTCTAGACCAGAGGCATATTTTTCAACTTTTATCCTCATAATATTTAATCAAGCTTACATTCACAAGCAGATTCAGTCTTCAGACCATTTTCATGCCTCTAAGTAAAGTATATGCATTTCGTCATTTAATATGCATTTAATATATATGCAACGCCGGAAAAACTAGTTGCTACTCTAATTCTTGGTATGTGTTTCTAGGATGAGGTAAAGAGCGTTTTCAGAAGCGCTCCAAATAAACATATACATGTTCGTACAATTAAACTATAACTGTTTTCTACTCACAACTCATAGAGGATATTATTGGAAACAAGGCAAGTACAGTCTTTTCTCGCATTGTGGCAATGTACTACTATTTTGAGCCATAGAAGGTATATACTGCACATGTGCTATCTATTTTTTAATATGGTTATTTCTAATGTGCGTGCTACTAAAACCTTTTCTACAATAAGATAAAATACGGTACACGAGGCACAAAAGACTCTGTTGCTTATACGAATGCTACGTTTGGATGAAAACAAGGAAAATATGAAATATGAAAAACGGAGCCGAAGGTCGATTCCAGATCCAAGTCGTTCAACGGATCTTCTCTTTTATATGTATGCAGTATGCACCCCTACTCTACTCTTACACTTTTCTTTGTTTTTCTATTCTACACGGGGAGCAGGTGTGTATTGTGTATGTGTGTAACATGTACACAATTTTTCTCTACAATCTTGTATTTAACCGGAGGGATTAAGCGGAGAAGGAAGAAAAATAGGGAAGCCGTCAAAGAGAAGGAAGAGCAGGCGGAAGCCAACGCCAAAGCCACTTGGCTTGGCTTTGGGTTTAAGGAGAAAAAAAGGAAGAAACAGAGCTAACCCGAGTTACGAAAAAAGTAAAGTTGCGTTTTTCCTCTCTTTTCCCTCTTCCATTCAAGATATAAGATCGGAACCTGAAATGAAGACTTCGACTCCTACGTGATTAAATCCCCAAGGAAAGGAAGAAGAAAGGAGAAAAGCAAAAGAAAGAGATCTTGCAAATGTGTATGTATGCATGCACGATTATGTATGTGAATACATGTAAATACAAAGAAAAAGTAGTAAGTCAGTGGAATTAGGGATCCTGAACCAAATGTACATTATCTATTCATCCACATCCTTATCCACCATCTATCATGCCTCTCAGCTCAATTCAGTCTAGCTGCCTCAACTAAAAACTGAATCGAACGGACTGAGGAAGGAACCCAGTAAGCCCAATGCTGAAAAATACATTAGGAAAATAGAGGTAGTTACTGGATTTGCATGTATGTAGACAAAGCAGACACACGTCGTGGACACTCTTGGCAAGCAAGTAAAGTAGAAGGGAAAAGGGAAGAACAAAGACCTTCTTCCTCGATTATAATTACGAATATGCATAAATGATTCTTTTCATTTTAAACAGCATACTTTTCTCATCTGTCGTCTCTTGCTTGTAGTTATACTTCGAGTCTTTATTTCAACGAAAGAAAGGAGGAAAGAAAAAGAATGGTTAATGAGAAATGAGGAGACTTGTTTCATCGTTTTACTCTTTCCTCATCCTACTGGAAAAAAGAAAGCTTGTAAAGTACATGTATACATGTTTGCATATGCATACTATGCATGTATGCGATCACCGTTTTTAAAAGGACTTTTCTTGTTTAACTACAAAATATAGAATGCGTACATAAAATAACTTTCGGAGCTTATAATGATGTATACCATGATGCATGCAAGTATATCTACGATTTTTTTATTGTGATTCGTCTACTTCTTTTTCTACACATTCTTTTCATTGCTTTCTTCTGGCCTCATTGTCCCGTCGATATAGTTTCATTATTGCTTTTCTTCTTTGCCTTTTTCTTTACGTTCAGGATTATTTACACGCATAAATACAAGTGAATTTGAATGCGAAAATAAGCATCAATGGGAACTTAAGTACGTACAATATCGATGGTGTAGAAAGGAAACCAGGTATTTACATATACTTTAACATGTAAAATACCTGGTTTCCTTTCTACGCCATAGATATGTAAAAATAGCTAAGATATTGCATGATATAGTTATTTATCAGATTTCACTTCGGTAGATAAACAGCTAGTATTAAAAGTTAAATTTGTTAAGATATACTTGGCCAGCAATATAACATGCGGTTTATTTTACGTTGCATATTTACTTGAAATATCAAAATATGTAATTTTAAAGGTTATACTTTATAATGCCATTAGTTTAGTGAGAAAAGTGAATTTGTAACTAATGAATTTTTTTCTTGTTTTCTATTCCATGCTCTGCCATTTTTCTACCCTGGACCTCAATGACGCTGTCCTTATCTATATGCCATATATGGAATGAAATTATATTAAACATTTACTTGGAAATTACAGGTACGAGAAATTTTTTTCATTGATTTTGGCCTTTGTACACGCTACATTAGAATGACCTCACAATGGCAATTGACAACTTTCATAGTATCATGAATTAAAAATAGTTTTTAAGCCTAGAGTTAATTAACTGCGGCATAGCTACATAAATTCATGCATCATGTTGAACTAATATGACAAACCACGCATTCCAGTTATAGTCTAGGATCAAAATTTAGTCATAATATAACAGCATAACATACACTTGTATAGGCATACAAATATTAGCAACCGTTGTCTGCCAGAACAAAGTTTGAGTTCGTTAGGCAGTTTTGCGTCGATTTCGATAATGGCCAACGTAATTAAGACATGGAAACATCAGTATGAAACTGAACTTCACATTACAAATGATGCAATCCAGATTTCATGAATCTATTTATACTGTAATTTAATAGTTAAATAACTCCGACAAACTTGATCAATGTTTATTTATATCTTCATTGCGCAATATTATCATGTTATATAATTTAGATGATTACGAGAGTTAACGATAAAAGTTTGTTTGGATAGCAATATTAAAGATTTTAATGAGCTATCATCTGTACTGTAAGCTTAATATCTGCCAAAACTGAATATACCTGCACCGATTTGTCACAATCAGGCATGTTTTGATGAACGAGTGTTTATACTTATAAAGTATGTCTATATAGCTACGGTTTGTTTGGCTTTCGACTTTAAGCAAAACAGTTTTCGATCAATATTTACATTTTCTGTGAGTCCTTTTGTGTGTGCAATGTGAATCTTCCCATTCACAATAACTCTCATCATTTCTTTTATTCGTGCGAGAAGAAATCTTGAATTTCTCGACGAATTTCCGAATTCAGAATGCTGACGAGTGCGAGTGGGAGGCACTTTAAAATTTTAAGGCTGACGTTTGTATTTTCTCTTGTTATATCCCGACTTCTTTCCTTTTCCTTATCGTCGTCAACTTCATCGTCAACGTGAATAACTTTCACTACGGTTCGGCGCTTGTCGTTTGCGGAATCCCTCGATCCACACTGGAATCAAAATTGGCTCACGAGATTCCCCATCCCCTCTATATTTGCAACGTGCTTTCCTTCTGTTTTGTTTTGCTCTTGCTGAGGGACGCCAACGAAAACTGAATAAAGATTTTCTTCAAATCCACGAGACATTCAAACTCAAACACGAATTCAGATTCGAATTCGAACACAAGTGAACTCTCTATCTTTCTTCTTCATAACAGTTACAGGCAGATAGGCAGAAATGGAAAAACCAGGGAGAGAGGAAAGTCCTCATTTCTTACATTAAGGATGTTTCTTGAGTCGGGGTTTCGAGTCTATATCTATGTCTAGATATTCTACTCACTCATGTGTACATTTTCGATTTACTCAAAGGATGTGAGCGGAGAAAATTTAAACGAACATGAAAATGAAATCAAAGACTCTCATGTAAGCATACATACAGCATATGCATTGCAAAGTTATGTTTTATATTTTCCATACATGAAGAAAACAACCGAAATTTATATCACATATACTGTACATATCATAGACGGAACTTATAACGGTTTAAAGGCATATACAGGCATCATATAGCATACATGTCCAATTATATGCAATAACGTTTTATATTATGTTACAATATCACAAATACTGCGTCTCTTACTTGTTAGATGTAGCTTTCCCTTCCTGCTATACACATAAAGTTAGTTCATAACCTTTTTCACTAGGTATGGAAAATCGTGGCATCGAAAATTGAGTGTGCAACACACAATTTTGAGTTTCGTCCTCATACATTTCAAAGAAACCCGAATAGGAGTTGTACATGAAAAAGTGGAGGAAAAAGACGATGATGAATATGGGAGACATGAGAAATAGTGAAAGAGTCAAGTAGAGTTAGACCTACGGTTTTCACAGACGGAGTAGAGAGAGAGAGAGAGAGAGATAGACACTTTAGTATTAAGGGACTGAAGCGTCAAAACAAAGTACATTTCCATTTTTTCCCCTTCAGTTGACTGTGTAAAGCTGTACATAAAAATAATAAACCATAACATGATACTTGCATATTGCATACGGTGTAACGTGCACATATTTTCTTTAATACGCATATATTCAATAAGATATTATTCCATTTTACGACATACTTCCAGGTTTGTATAATGCATTATAAATGTAGAGAGTAAATACATATAGAGAGAAGAACTTTAAGTGGGCATGAATATGAATATACAGGCAAAAATCCTCCGTTCAGACTCAAGTAAAATTAATGGCCTTTGAGTTTGTACCGTACTTTTTTGGAAAGGTTGAGGAAAGAGGAAGAGCAGGAAGGCAAAATTTTAGAAGCAAATACGTATGTACATATACAGTGATTCTACGGTTCTACACACATGCTGGTGCTTAGTTTATGGCATTTTCCGGTTTGAAACGGCAAGGAATGGAAATCGACGCGGACTTAATATGAATGTGTTTATGTGTTTATGCATATCTTATGTCATGAACCTTTGACATGAACCCAGACAATATCATTTTTATATATTTTTATACTCTTAAAACTGCAGTGTATTACGCATAACTTTACCTAAATGTAATGCAATATGCAAATAATATGTGAAAGTGCGACTACGACTTTTGGTTCTAGAGTTTGAGAATGGTCATAGGCAGTTTTTGCTGAAATGAAAAATAATTTTGAAGAGAAGAGATCTCTTTACATTACGTTTATGCTCTTCGAAAAAATAGCTGAGCGTACCTGCCTTTAATATGACGTGTCAATATGCTAATGGTGCCAAAAAGAAACAAACAATGATACACTAATGTTATGCAATAGTAAATAGTAATTGCAATTTGCTTTTTTACGTGTACATATTAATTCTATACCCATGAAGAATTCTCAATGTTACTTTGTTGAAATTTGAAAGCATGCGTGTCCATAACTACATTTCAATATTATGTAATGATTTTTAACGAGAATTCCACATGGTCTCAACCAGTAATCGATTTGATTTGCCTTATATTCTTTTTGCAATTTAAAACAGCTCCAGGAACCAAGTGCATACTAACCTGTATCAACAATATAGCTGTATTTCAGAAACATAGCGGTATAAGATGACAAATAACATAACCTGTATATGGAGGATGTCTACTGTAAATTTATTAGATTCCATGTTTTCTGGTTGTTGGACTTAACTACTTATTTTCTAGTTGAAAAGCCTAACTTTGTTTTGCTGTGAAACTGCGTAATTTTGTCGTCAATAATTTATACCTTCATTTACTTAGAAATTCGAACAGCACACTAAACTTGTAGCGAAAGAAGAAAAAGAACTAACTTCTAAGTCTTGAATATATAAATTTTTTATTTCTTGGAGTACCAACTTTTTATGCCGTCACATTTCCCTTCGGAAACCGAGTGAAAATCGGGGAGTAAGATATAGAATATGAAACATTTATTGGACGTACCTAATTCTACCATGAAGCGGACTCAAATATTGTAAAAACATTGTTTCTGCTTTCCATCATGCTGCGTTCAACTCCTCGAAGGTCATAGCTAAAAAAGTTAGACGTTCTTCGCAGTTTATCATACTATAGCTTAAACAAGTGCTCTCCGAGGGTGGGCGCAAGATGCCAATCGGAAGGAGGATTCAGAAATTTTGGAAAAAAAGTTTGGAAAAATGTTTAGAAAAAAGTTTTGAAAAAAAGTTGGGACTTTGTTTTCTAAATTTGTGTTTTTTTGGAAAATCTGACTTCAGAGTCAAATTCGCCATAATTTTTTACCCTGGAATACGTAGAATTTAAATTTTTTTCTATCAACATGAAAAAGTTTGTTTCCTGGGGTCCTATCTTTGGGTGGGTTAAAAAGGGTCGTGCCGGCGTACTTCTTAGCGTGCGGAAACGGGTTTCTACTAATTTTGACCCCCTCTTTTCGATGGTATCACTTCGAACTTCGTAGAGCATTTTTTTCCCCACTAACATTTTATAAAGGTACTTGTTAAAAACTCACAGCTGTAAGTACGAACACAAAATCAAACATGTCGCCTTTATTATGACAAGTTTACAATTCTCGGGACAGCACAACATGCATACATAGCATGTCACTTGCATAAAACATACACACATACTATATGCCTTTATGGTTCCATTCTAAATTGCATTATGTAAATGTTTAATGCATGAATGAAAGTGTGTACATGTGGTTTTGCAGAATTGTTTGTTGACAGAGGCAAACTGATTTGAACAGCGTTTTATCTCAGTGTGTTGAAATACGTGCATGAACTTCAATTTATCAGTAGTAATAACATGCAGCTGTTTTCGATATTTTCTGCACTCCCGTACCAAACCATGGGTTATGATTTAAAACACATTTTGATTGCAGTTGTTCTACGATTTTGATTCAATAAATATCAAAAGGACAAAAACATTTAATTACACGAAAGTATAGTTTACATCTTCTAGATTCTAGATGGTTTGCAGGACAAAAAAGACAAAGTCATAGTCCGGAATTCAAAAATAATTTCACTGTTTTTTAAATATTATTTCAAGGTTTGCAATCTTGTAAAATATTGCGAATGCATATGGCTGAATGCAATAAAGAACGAGTTAGCACTTTGATGACAAATTATCTAGTAAACGACAATGATACCGCATATAGTGTAAAAAGCAAAGTTGTAGATCGTCATTTTTGAGGGTCACTTTCTTTTGACCACTTTTAAAAACCAGTTGTAGTTTGGGAGCTGTGAATTTTGTCCGAATTATCCTGGAAATAGCGCCAATCGACGCAGAGGTCGAACACAAAGGGGCAAGTACCCCCAAAATTCAAAATTTCAAAAACTCCCTTTTCAAAAGTTGTCAGAAAACCGGCGAATTAATTTATGCCGTTTTTTCCGGTTCAAAATTCCGACTT
>JAQIVE010005352.1:0-13036 GCA_034698285.1 Sminthurinus bimaculatus | reverse complement strand
ACCGAAAATTTGGGGTTTTCTAAATCCCGGGTAAAGTTGAAGGAATTTCAAAAATCCGAGTACTGCATCGTGTTCCCCATAGTCGATTACCTCATAATCCATATTTATATGTACATTTGTTTTCAAAACGTCAATTTTAGTTTACTCTGTGAACCCTCTAAAAACCCCGCAATTCCGGAAAGATTTTAAGAAATATGACTTCAGGTTCGGATTCGCAATAATTTTTTGACCTAGTATCAGTTTTATTTGAAAATTTTTGTTGCAACACAAAAAAGTTCATTTTTCTGGGTGTGACCTTCTAAGGGTCAAAAGTGAAAGCGATAACCATACTTCTGGGGGTCTGAGAACGGTTTTAGACTAAACTCGACCTGCTCTTTCTAATGGTGTCACTCGAAATGCTGAGGAATTTTTTTGACGATTTTTCACTAACATTTTGTATAGGTACTTGTTAATAATAATACTACAACGAGAAAGTCAGTCAGACAGTTACAAAGAAAGGTAAGCTAGAAGACTCATATACCGACACTTTACACAGTACAATGAAGAAAGCCAAACCAGACATGGCGTTCCCACACTTTCAAACAGCTCCAGTCCCATCCACAGTATCTACTTTTGTTCCGTTCATAGGCAACAGCAAAATCATATACCATCGCCTCAATCCTAATTAAATACTGTTTGAAATTTCAGATTTGGATTTCGGGCTTGAATGTCGAAGTCATCTTCTAGATCTTTCTTTCTATCTATTTCTCTCTCGATCCGCCACAAAAACCCACACCATAAACAGGTAGTATACATAGAGATTTGATATACGAAATATCAGGAAATTCAAACATCGTCTGTAATTACGCTTTCCGCTCTCCTTCTCAACTTTATTACACGTTCACCTTCGAGATACATAGTTTTCCATCAAAACTTTAATCTACCTACTTTTTGTAGGAATAATGGGTTTGTTGTATGCATAATGCATATGCACATCTCCCTGATTCTAGTGAGAATTCATCCTTGGCATTTAACTTAAATTATACTTTTACAACACTACATACATAAGTATTAAACAGAAAATTTCGCAACAAAATTAATTGCATTTTCATCACCACAATTGCATCCAATCCCTCTCCATATCTTCATCCATTCGTTTTGTATTCCACAACTACATCCATGCATAACAATGCAGACGCTTTAGTACGTACATAATACATCCATTTAATTTCCTCGGCTACATATGTATACACAAAAAACGACGTCATAAACACACACACCTAACTCCTTTATTTACACATGTGCATTTAGCACATCTCAATCGCAGGCGACCAACTTGAAAACTAAAGTTGAAAGTGAAACCATGATGAGTTGGAGGGTGAATGAAAAGGCGCCCGGGTATGTACTTCCCGCATAAAGGCATTGGTACATAAATTGCACACTGGTATTAGCTAAAGAAATTGCAATATTCTTTTCATTGGAACTTATTATGCATTTGCATACTTGTTCTAGAAAATAAATTAGAGTTTCAGCATTTATATACAGAGAAATAGAAATAGCTGTTATTAGTTTGTGGAATCTACAATAAATTTCGAAAAATCTATACATATACACTATACACATGCAGTATTTCCATTTCAGTAAACTATAATCTCTTTGATCCTTCACCCGAAATTCCAATGGATCCTACTATCTTTAATTTCTATTTATACATAATATACGTCTAATGTCAACATTCAACATATTATAAAGTAATAAGCACGGATGCTTGAGTACCTAAGAGGGATCGAGTCAAATTATGAGGAACTTTCTTTGGAGACTTTTGCTACAAGAAAAAGCATGTGCCGCTTAAACGCAATGTATATAAATTTCAAAAAAACAGGCCTCATTAAAATCGGTCCAGACACATAACTCAGTAGAATAAGGGGAGCGAATTCCGTTATACAATTCAATGCATTGTATCGCAATTCATTCTTCATTAACAAAAGAATGTAAAAAATGAACCCTTGTCCAGTGGTCCAGCAACTAATCATACGCATATGCACACTCGTACTTCGAACAGTAGGTCTCTCAAAATCTGGAATCCAATAAAAAATCATAACCATCCGCCTTCTCCTCTTTCTTCATCTCCTCTCATGAAATGAGACGCAAAGCATAGAACATGCATAATATACATATAAGATTTATGCATGTACATGAAAACTATATTCACATCAAAGATGATTTACATTTGACTTTGAGAAATCAAAATGAAGGGAGCAATGGAACTTGCAGAAAATTGCATTGACGTCCTATGTATTGCATGTTATTATCAAGGAGAACAAAAGAGTTAAATGATGACAAGGGGTGCCCTTTTGGTATTTGTTGGTTTGCCCAAGTTTAGCTCACTTTGTAGTCCCATTCGTCAGAAAGAAAAATCAAAGCAGAAACAGGATTTTTGGTTTACGGCTATATTCCAGACCACTCTGCCGGACCACGAATGAAAGTATGTGTACAACAAATTTTCTGCATAGGAACAATTCCATCCGAATATCAAAGACAAAGTTTAATATTGACGTCGCTGTTGTACTTTTGAAAAGTACTCAAAAGCTTGACAAATGTACATTATTTAACATTCCTCTTTGTTCAAAAGTACACTTCACTTTTAACCTCGCTCCACAGACGGGTAGAGAGTCAATTTCCAAAATAAAACCCGAGATTTTACATCTTTTGTCATACACACACACACACACTAAACTAAACTCGAATTTAAACTTGAAATTCATCATTCAAAAACTGTTGTATAACCCCTGTGGTAAATGACAATGTGAAACTCCCTATGTATTTAACTACAAGATTATGTACTGAATGTTACAGATTGTAGTTGCATACGTGAGGAGTTTCACATTATGTACATAGTATGTAGTCAGTAAGAAAGCCGCGATGAAAGTTAAAGACACCAAAGATAGGAAGTGAGTCGATCAGTGTTTTTCGTTGAACAAAGTGAAAGAAAAAGAAACCGACAGAGAAGATTGATCAAATATGTAAAGAGCACACTCAATTTTTTCAATAAAACGATGTACAAGGGAGCTGGGGAAAGAAAAATACCCAAAAAAATGCACAAAGAAAGAAAGAAAGAGAGAGAGAGAGAAAAAGCAAATAGATCGCGGGAAAAAAACAAAACTGGTAAATACAAAATCAATCATAGACCATTATATAATATGTATTGTATGTCATACAATATCATATTTATCATACAAAATAAATCTCTATAAACAAAGACGAGAAGAAACCCCAGCGGGACAGATGAATTCCATCCATGTTTGTGTATACCTAGACCGACAAATACACACACAGTGCACGCTGCGGGTACATGTCCAGGCTCAAACTCAAGTGTAAGTGTATGTAAGTCGGCTTCGAAATCCAACTCGCGAAAACTTGCTCAACAAACAATACAAAGAGAAAGAGACTCAACTTAGTTTAGCTGAAACCCACAACACAACCAACGGACCGACCAACTAACACAAGCAGTCTACCCGGAATTTTGTGGGTAGATTGAAATAAGGAGAGCGAGAGAGGCAGAGTAGGGCTCGAAAGAACGAGAGAGAATCAAAGAGAAAAACCATCAAAAACTTAGTGGAGCCTCTACTATAAAGTAAATCAGTGTCTGAGTGCCGTTTTTGTTTCTCCTCTTTGTGTGAGTGACTGAACTGAGCTGAGTAGAGTTGAAGTGACGTTGAAATGAAACTAACGTTGAATGCAATTTCAAAAAGCCCAAGAACAAACGTTTTTGATTTTCCCTCAAAATAATAAAAGTGCTTTTTTTCTTTCCCTGCCTCCTTGTCTCTCTCTTTCTCTTTCTCTTGTGTGCAGAGTTTAGAGGATTTGGTGCATATATGCACGTTGTGCATGTTGTATGCAGGCCAGGAAAAGGAGAGAGCACCAAAAATGGAACACACACACACACATTGAAAAACTTGGGAAAGCCTATGCTTTCTCTTTCCTCTTATTGTGTCTACATTCTCCTTTTTTCTTTCCCTATTCATACAACACTCCTACTTTCTACTCAATTTCATCCTGTCATCTCAGTTTGCACAACAAAATTATTTTCTTCCTCTCACTTTCTCCTCGTCTTACTCCACAGAGACAAGTGTGTACTGATAATGCTGGCAAATTACATTTGGCACTTTGGTTTACAATATTTTCGTTTCCATTTTACTTTTATTCCTTTTCTCACTCTTCATACTCACTGGATCTACATGAATAAATTCTCAAAATCCGAGCTCCAGCCGCTGAAATATGCTCACCAAATTTATAAATGCACCAGCACATGCATAATAGGTACATACCATGATGTTATTAACATCGTACCAGTAAATAATGAACTCTGTGATGTGCATCTGTGGATTTGGTTTTGAAAGTATCAGGTACTATGCGAATGCCATTTTTCTCCGAGTTTCTGCCTCAACTCCAATTTTCTCAGGATAGAAATACAAAACGCCGCAATCGTTCTATGCTAAATATAAATATTGTACATATTTAGTACCTTTATGAACTGTGATGATGCTAATGATGACCAAGATAATTTCTAAAGTCTTTGTTTAACTTTACTCTCCATATTACTCACTCAACCTACTTTTCTTTGTGGACGAATTGTTAAGTTTAGTAGTTGAAACCCCGTTGTCATATTTCATCATTACTCTATTGCAAAGCCAAACGTTTGAAAATTTCTCAAAATTTTGTTCAAATAATGAATGTCATCATAATCATTTAATTCATAATAGAATATTCCTCCCTATTTCTGCATACAAAATGTATCGTGAGTACTTATATTAGTATACTTATTATGTACATATCCAGGAGCTACTGGAAAAGCAAAGCCCATGAAAAGTGCACGGTTGCTAGAACCATGTTCCTGTGGAGTGGCAGTTAACAGGTTTGGATTGGAATGTGAAGGCTTCCGTCTAACAAAGGTGGAATAATAATAATGCATCACAACAACACAGATATGTATAATACACGCACAACATTCATACACACACAAAAACACTTCCAAAACTTCCTGAGCATATCATGGCACCGAAATCATCATCATCATCAAAACGTTGAGCCCACAATCAAAATTTTGATTTGAATCTAAATCTAAAACACAACAAGCCTCACATATTATTATCGTCATTTCTTCAACAATTCTCTATTCAGGATAAAAAGGAAAACGAATTTCCCAGCCCTTTGTCCGAATTTGAATCTATGAATAACAATGCAATAATGGTTATCACAATCATCAGCATCAAGTTTTAACTAAAACTAATGACTAACTCACAATTAATTCTAGTAATATATCGTCATTGAAGATGCAAAATGTACCACTTGAATTTTATTTTCACAATGTACTATCTTTATTATTGCATATTTTCACAATATACCATTTGCACTTCTGTAGACTTTCACAATGTGCCAAATAAATTTCTGCCTGTTTTCCATACAATAATTAAACTCTGGACGTTTGAAAATTAAGTTTAATAATTCTCTTAAAGCCACTTGTATTTACTTACTTGTGGTAACCTTGCATTATTATTTATACAGTTCCCATCATAAATAAAAACTAGCGAACAGAGATAGTTACAAACCGGAGCATTTTCTGCAACTATAGTTTGTTTGAAAGTAAGGAAAGCCTTTTTATAATTACGTACGGACTACAGAAATAATGAGCTGGTGGATTATGCCTGAACTATCCAAAAACTACTGATAGCTGCGGTTGCACCGGTCGGTTTAATGTGGGTAATTTCTCAATTTCAAACAAGCGTAAATATAGAACGACTATTATCACAATTGTCGTTCCCTATTCACCATCATACGATTTCGTAAAATCGGTTTTTCCTTTCTCTGAACGTCCAACCCCGTTGGTTCATCCTGATTTCCTAGAAAGCTTTTTCACAAAGCGTACTGTGCATATTGCATATCTCTGCCTACTTTTTGTATACGTTCAAGTCGTGCTCCGTGAGCATAAAAGGTTCTAATTATAATGTATTACAATTTTTGTGTACTTCACAAATGAAATATTCCTTCTTGGTATGCAATGTGCAAAACCCATTTGAAACTTAGCATTCATGAACATTTATTATTATTATTATCATCATCATCATAATTAAAATCCGTCTCAATCAAAATTTGAGCCCGAATTTAAACCAAATCCAAAAGCCTGTCAGCCAATGTTCAATGTTCGAAGCACATCTCCCTTGACAAGAATACAATGCAAATTTTGATTCAAATTCCATTTATTTCCAATTTTGATTGCATTTTCTCTGTATTAACATCAAACTCTGCGGAAAAACATAGAAAACGACAAGTTCAATTTTTTTCTAGATACATGTATGAATTATAGAGTTACCGTTGCATCAGTAGCAACGGATCTGGGATGCGATACGATTCGATGTACATTGTGCCATACAACTTACTCATTGTACCTACATGCTAGTTGGAGTCAGAGCCTTCCTTTCATCTCATCAAAGAAAAAGGAGAAAATGAAACAAAAATTGTAATGGCAAAAAAGAGAGTAGTTTGCAAGAAAATTACTTTGCCTCTAGAAAATTGTAGATGTACGACTGAAATAGAATTCTCGGAAAGTTCAAAGTATATAAATTCATTTGTGTAAACTTCTCCGTACAAAGTGTACTTTATTTTCCACATTATTCCTTCGCGACCCTTTCTATATTTTCTCCTTCTACCTCTCCCTTCTCATATCAAACGGATATAGAATGACACGAGGACAATAAGCAAGTACCAAGGTATGTACTTGTGCATGTATCGGTACATTTATGCAAAATGCATTTCCACTTGGAAGAAAACCCAATGAATATAGGCACTGACAAGCAAACGAAGGAGAAGAGGATTCGAAAGGAAAGGGAGATTGTCGGTGTCCTACGCCTCCGTCAATATAATTCCTCTTTTCCTTTTCCTTTCTCCTCTGTCTTCGATTCAGCACGATGCATAAATCCCTTGCTGTGATGGAAAGGACAACTTTATTTAAGTTGTGTTGAGTCGAAGCAAACTCACTTTGAGAGTTGATGCCAATGTCCATGCCAATGACGATGATGTCGTTGTCATTCCTGAATTCCCTGCCTCCATTTGAAAAGGGAGAAGGAAGAGCAATATAAATGTAATGTATACATTTATTTAATACATACACAAATTTCTCTTTCCCTTAACATTAATATCTTTTGGAGCTTGTGGTTTCTTATACAAGTATGCACTATAAAATAAGTATAGCTAAAGTATAACAAGAAGACATATCCCACCACACCCTCCCCCCACACTTTCTCTCCTTGTACGACCCCATCCAGTATCAAATTGAAACCTCTCGTTAAAATTATACAAAGCATAAGGTTGTATGACTAGTAAGCTAGTCAAAGTTACTAGCTCAAAGAAAATTGAAAACAAAGTAAAATGTAATATCTGCCAGAGTCATATGTTAGGTTAGGTAGACGTCGTCAACAACTTTGTTGGCTGAACATTGTGGCACGATATGTACTTGCACAAAATCAAGAGATGAAGTACTATGGGTACGGCTAGAACAACGACTATAGTAATCATCATGATACTAATGTCGACTATGATGATGACAGCTGATGGCTTACTGCTTGAGCCGATACCAAATAGCAGACACGAGAAAGAGAAAGAGACAGAGAGAGAGAGAGAGTAAAATAGAGGAGAAAAGGAGGGCGAGGACGCCTGCTATGCTCAAACTATGCTATATTATACTATAATTTGCTGCAGAGAGCTTGGTCCTAGTCGTAGGCCTGCACTGAGCAAGTGCACATAGTGTAAATTGCAAAATAAAAATGTACACGGGCTCCAAAGACAAAGGCCGAGGACTCAAAAAACCAAGCAAAAAATATACTCCTCTTCGACAAGGCAGAGTAAAGTAGAATGCTTTACGGGAAAAGTAATATTTAAGTAAATAACTAAGTCCCTTTCAACGTCAAACAAGAGTTCAATCGGAATTGGCAATGTGCATTTGCAGCAAATGTATTTATTGCATACATATGTGTACTCCTTTGTGTCTCTACAATATGTGTTAAACATATAAAATACACTTCTAGATTTAATAGAAAAAAGGAAAGAAAGTAACCAACTGGGAGAAATCCTTTAAACTGTCTCCATTTTCAAGTTCCTCCTTACTGGCTAAACGTACATTGAGTGGCTTAGTTGTTACCCTGTCATCAAAGGGTAGCTATACAAATACGAATCTGTCGAATGTCTACTTATCACTGTCCTGTCCTGCTCTTACAAAAAAGAGTCGATAAACCTTCAACCTACAAACGTTCACCTTTTTTCAAATAATATAAAGACAATTTTCAGCTAACAAGAAAAGGAACTATATGGAACTATGGAAATGAAACCTTAAAAAACCGAAGCCGAAACAAGGCAGGTACGGTTTTTGCTTTTTGACAGTAGTTTTGTGGAAAACCACAAACTCTCCTTTTCCTCAAAAACGTATGTTTAATAAATGAAAAAACATATTCCATACATGTATTTATTTAAGATACATGAAAGATAATTACAGACAGAGGACGACGGAAAGAGAAAATGAGAGAGAGAGAGAGAGAGAGAGAGAGAGAGAGAGAGAAGAAAAGAACAAAAGAAAGCTGTCAGGTATAACTATAAACAGTAAATAGAGCACTGTCAATCTATTATCGTAATTATTATTGCATAAATAACCATCCTTTAAATTCCATTCCACTCTTCTCCATCAACGCACGTACAGACGGTTTGACTTTTCAAATATATACATGAACTATGTAGATGGATAGGTTGATGAATGTAAGAGCCCATTATGGAGTTTAAACTACCGGGTTTCCATTTACTTGTATATATTCTGCTTCGCAATCACTTTGATATTTGATTGTGGTGCATGATATTTTAATGATGACAGATATACATTCGCTGTACATTGTACGTACACATTACACATATACACCACCACACTATTGAGTTTTGTCTAAATTCCCGACGTCAAATACAGTTCGTACCAAGAACCAAAGTATTGTGGCAGTCAAATGTTGCCGTATTGGATTTTTGGGAAAGAGAGAAAGAAATCATGGAACCGACTTTTTCTTTTTTTCCATTGAATATATAATTGGGGTTGTTTCCCAAGATTTTCTCCTTCACATACATGTGCATATTGCATAGCCTAATAATGGAATTTACTTAAGTTGCAAAACCCCATATTTAGCCTGTCTAAAATTATAAAAATTGATGGTGGATCGCTTTGAAGGCATTGGTATGAAATTAAATCAACTCGCGCATATATTACCAGTATGTATGTACTACTATTACAGTGGATGGTAGAACAGTAAGGCCTCTAATCAAACAATGCATATTGTACGATCGGAAATCATCATTGTGGTCTAATGAACATAGACACATTAGTATCATCTACAACGACTATGTATGTTGTTAATCACAAATCGCGACCAACTCAACGGCTACATCACCGAAAGTTATGTACGTTTATACTTAATACGTATAATGTGTATTAAATAAAGAGAGACAGGAGGAAAAAATAGACAAGGAGTAGCCAGTCTCCGATTCTAATTATCAGTAACTTTCTGCTGAGCAAATGCAAAGAAGAGTAAGTTAATGGTGGAGAGCAATCATGTTTAGGTAGACTCGAATTCACCGGGGACGGAATATCGACTAGTATCGACTCGGTACAGATAATGTGTACTATTGCCTGCCGATATCATTTCGATGTAACATTTCATCAAATACAAGTCGGTCATTCATTCCTTCCTGCCTTTTAAGCTGGTGATTCCCGTCTACCCTCTCAATCGTTCATGAAATTGTACGTGTCCGCACATGCACAGGAATAATGCATGTACAGATGTGTACAACGACGCTATATGCACTGTGAAAAAGCAATAATTTAAAAAATTTCCACTCCTGCGTAAATACTGATAAAATTGTAAATGGAGCGGCGTGTTCTAGAATGAAACGGCTCGACAGACTTCATATCGTAATGCCGCTACAGACAGACTAGAGTGAGGCAGAAGAAAAAATATAGAAAAATATGGAAGATAAATTCGTTGACCTTTTATTTATTCGTTTTAATTTTGAAGTTAGCGTGTAAAAATAAATGCGCGTACGTCCTATACAGACATATTACATACGCGCGTGTGCATAAAGGACATTTACTTTTACATTGACAAGATTTCTACTGGTCCATATCCTACAGCTAAAATGAAAATATACTTTACCGCATTTCCATTTTACGTTTGTGCATATTACATGTAAATGTACTTCGTCTATTTTATGTATTCTTATAAAAATTATACCTTACTACAAAATCTTCAATATGATGACGAATGCTATGATGTCATCAAGTTAAAAAAGACTCCAGAAAAATATTCCACGTTGTTGTAAAAAAATGGATTAATATTTTAATTTTCTCAAACTTTGCGAAGGGAACAGAGAGTACAACGGAAAATTTTTCGTCCAATATTCTGAACACGGAATATGAAGAAACCCTGTTGTGCTTCGTTACTCCTGTCATTGTATGGGCACTTTCATTTAGGCGCATTTAATATTTGAGAACACTTAAGGAGCAATATAATATGAATGCATATAACATACAACTTATTTCATGTGAACACATTATATTATGGCACAGTTAAAAGTAAAAGGGAAACGAAACCTTGTTTCCACCTAGTGCATTAAAGTACATAATATGTAATATAATTACATACCACTTTTATACACTTGCGTAAAACTTAACTTTAGCTTCTCCCTGAGATTAAAATATACATATATGCAATAAAATATAGTTTGAAACTTGAAATATATATATAGTTATATTACATTCTACTCCAAGTTTGAATGGGTTACAAAAGAGTTGAGCTATAATAGACAAAGGGAAGTATGGTTACAATTATCATCATGAGGACGAGTGAGAAAGGGGAATCGCAAGTGTCACAAGTGTTGCAAGTGTCACTCATATACTGTGCTGCAACCCGGAACGTACTTACATACATAGGTCGTACATTTTCCATTTCCCATACAACTAATAAAAGGAATCGAAAAGGAAGAACAGGAGACTTCAATGTTCACCATACAAGATGGCTGTTCGCCCTACAACAAGGCAGAGAAAGCCCACCTCCTGAAAATACTCTTTATAATATTAGTTCCTAAATGCACTTCTCACTCCATCCGATCCAACTACCTCGATAGCACTGAATAAGAAAAAAAAATACTACTCCCCCCTCAATCACCATTGTGGACTCGTAAATTGGCAGAAAACTGGAGAATGAGAAATAGCGAGTGAAAGAAGGGAGAAAGATAAAAACCCACCACCATCGCCACGACTACAAATTGCTCTAGGTGTTCCAGCTTTTCTACATCATTTTTTAAACGGAACTTTGTGCTCATTTACTGTGTGTAATCAGCGTCTGACTTGCAAAGTTTTCTCGTTTATGCATTCCTTATTTAGGACAGTGAATGATGCATTATGCATGCAGTGATGAAACTGAAACTCGATCAACCCAACTCAAGTTAACTCAACTTGCGAGTTGGGAGTCCATGGTTTGGTTTTTGCACTCTTTTTCTCTGTTCCTTCATTCCATACCTATTTTCTCTCCCTTTCACTCTCATGTAGCTCAAAACTCATCCTTCTTTCTCATCTTTCTCTCCCCTCATTCTTTTTCCAATTTTTTCTCGCTTCTTCCCTCCCCTCTACTCTCCTCCTCTCCTTTGACAAAAAAGGCCTTAAAACTTTTTCTCCCGCTGTTCAAAAAAGACTAAATAACTTGGTTCAAATTTTCACATCCACTTTTTCCTTCTCTTACGTTCTCATGCAACGATGCACTTGTTACACTTCTGTAGGTGCACAGCGCGGTGTACATATGCTTTATACACACAATGGTTAGTCAAATTAGGTTTTCATTTTCCGGGAACATACAAGGTGCACGGGAAAATGGAACCTGTAATATGAAAAAGAATTGTTGCAGAATATGTTTTTGGCATAGTATAATATTGCACATATAATGCATATGTTTTTTAGTGAAGTACCATAATGTATTATATAATACATATGCTTTTTGGCCTCATTATCCATTCTTTTTTCATCACTTCCTTTTTTTCTTCCTTGAAGGCTCAGAACTCTCATATTCAGCCGACAAAAATTCTACAATGTAATTTACAATCAAGCCCTTGTCTATTGCACATTACTTTTTCTCAGATGGCTAATAGTTATTTCTATACTCATACCTCGTACAGCGTTCACTCACATGTACTTCCAACGCAGCCAAAAGGTACAACTTTAATTGACACTCAACATACATGCATACATGTATACCTATGTGCAAAGATACTTTCTTTCGCTTTCATTTTCCAAGTTCTGATTTAATTTTACTTTTGAAGCTTGAAAAAATGTAGAGGTACGATGAGAAATGTGCCACACCAAGCTTATTCAAAGTCTTTTCAAACTTTCCGTGTTTTTTCAAAAAAAAATTGGAACTATATTTTAAGCTCCTGCCCTCTTTATTTATTTTTTGGATGACAAGTGCAAAAAACGACTAACGCCATAGGAAAAAAATTATAATTGTTCATGAACATAGTTTCAATAATAGTACGTCAGTTCTAATCGACATGCCATGAACATAATAACATTGACCTGTAGTAAAAACTGTGTGAAAATTATTTAGAATTAAAATTTTAATTCAGAATAGTCCAAAAAGGATTTAAAATAGGCTATTTCAATGGTACCTCACTTCAAATCAAATAAAAAGACAAACGAAACAATCAATTAAATTTTAGGATTCATCAAAAGCCAACGTGAACAGGAAATGTTAGATCAAATAATAGCATACGAAAAACGGGCGTAATATCATATTTCCTCTTGTAATGCATGTTCATTACATAATATAAAGTATATAGTGTGTCTACGGCATGTCTACGGCTGCTCCTTTCCTACCCTAATTTGACCTTCCTGATTTTGACATTTTGTAGTCACAGTCGTGACTCTAATCGTTATTATATTTTTATAATAATGAAATTCGAGTAATCCGAAAAAAGTTGTTCT
>JAQIVE010005351.1:0-13039 GCA_034698285.1 Sminthurinus bimaculatus | reverse complement strand
TTACCCAGAGTTCAATTCGATTAAAAATTCGATTAATGAAGAATAATCCGCGTGGGAAATTTCCCCGGACATTTTCCTATTTTTGAAACTATCTTTAGTGTATAAAGTATTTTCAGGTACCTTTTTTAGTCAACTTTCGATTTGGACCTGGATTTAGATGATTGTTTTGGTAGTTGGATATCCAAGGCAAATGTTTACAGAGAATCTTTGAAATGTTACTCGATGCAAATATTTACTTTATTTACATTACACCACCTCGTCTCGTGCTCCGTTTTCTGGAGAAATCCAAAAGTAATTTGAAAAGTCTGGAGAGTTTTCCACGAAGGGAAAGTGTGCAAAGTATAGGATAGGAGTAGGAGTTTGATTCTGGATTGAGGATTCCTGTAGATTGTAGATACGCATATTCTGGCCTCGACTGCTGCCAGATATGTAAAAAGGATGCTGTTTTATACTTCCTGACTTGTCTCAAACTGTTTAGTCATCTCCGATACACACATACACACAAGATTATTCCTTATACATATTGGGTTCAAAACTCGGCTAGAAATGGAGTCAAAACTGGAACAAGAACTGGAACTGAAACTAGAGCAACGGAGACTAGAGTCTGGATTTTTGAAACAGCGGAAGGAATGCCAGCAAAGTAAAAGGAGAGTGAAAATTCTGGCTCTCTATGATGTACTGCTCACTTTTATCAGGAGTGACAGTAGACTCGACTCAACTCGACTCGACTGTAGTCTAGAGGCTTCCGTATTATATTATATTATATTATGATGCAGATAGTCACATAATATCAAGCTTCGTAGCTTGAGAAAAATCTCCAATATTTTCCAAGCCAAGCTAACACAACTCACGCTGTATCGAAATATTTGGAGCCATAATCTAATACTTACACATGCATGCAAGTAAGATATAAACAGTGACAGACAAATTTTTGGCTACTTTACATATGCATGCCCATCTACGTTTTACTTTTCACTTTTTACTTTTGAATGTTCTTGTTTCCAGTCCCCGCCAACTGACTGGCTGACTGAATGAATGAATGAATTTTCGCAGTAGCCGACAAACATACTTTGAAACATGAGGGAAACAAGTTTTGTACTTTTCCCCAAAAAGTCTTCCTCTCTTCTCTCTCCACAGTTTGTCCTTGTCTTCATCTTTGTCGTTGTCTTGGTGGCGGCAGCGGCGGGTTCCTTCTCTTCCTTGCAGCGTGAAAACTTTTCTCGTCGTGTCAATGAAAATTGTCCGTATATCAGAGCGTATAATATTATCTGTATATCATGGGTATGTGTGTATAATGCGCCCATAAGTGTTTTACCCATTCCTTCTCTAGTTCTCTTCCTGTGAATGTGAATGTGTGTCTGTGCCTGTCTCTTTTTTCTTTTTGTCCAAAAAAGTTGAAAGCAAAAGTTTGGCATGATGGGAAATACGATTACAGTTTTGCCTACATTTTTTCCCTCATGCTATTATGACGATGCAAATATTACTCGCCAAAGTTTTGTCGCACTAGCGACATTTTGCAAAAACCATACACAATAAACTTTTGTCTCCTATATTCTCTTTAACTTTTAAATGGTTTTAAAGTTGAAGCAAACTGCCAAACCTCGAGTAAGTTGGAAGTGCATAAAATACAATACTAGTAAGATACATAATAGTGGCAACTAGGGCAGGGGTTGAGACAGCTATTACGTTATCACTTTTACTCTCAAATCCGACAACGTGGCAAAATTTACAGTACATAGTACAGTATGTGCTGTAAATATGATATGAAGTAAGTGCGATTTGCTTCAATATATGATGAAAATGTGACATTGACAAAGGAATCGATGACACTATACAGTATACAGGTTAATTTTTCTAAATTTAGCCAAAGACAAAAAACTTTCCTCGCGTTTTGTCTCCTCCTAATTTTGGCATGTTTTGCGAGAATCGTCTGAGAAAACAAATGAGCAAACTCACTGAGAAAAATCGGAGTTTCTTGAAAGTATCAGGAAATTTCAAGAAAATACTTTTTATTTAACCTCTCGACAACTGTTACGTAGAGGTCAAAAAATTTACCCTGCAAATTCTCCCGAGTCTAAACTGTGCACTGTAATGTCTACATTAGTATTGTGAATTGTAAATAGAAACATCATGCATAAATTCGACATGATACGATGGGAGAACTAGATATCTTTCTATTTAGAAGCTGGAGCATGAAGTTGGTTCAATGGCAAGTTTTCCTCGTAGGAAGTTGTATTACTTGTACTTGTACATTGTACATTGTAAAATACATACACATACTCGAATTTCCCGTGCACTGAATAATGCCAAAGTTTCCACTCTCAGCCTTGACACTCGCTCCACGCTCCCACTGAACTCGGCTCAGCTCAGCTAAACTCAATTCAACGGGCGCTCAACGCTCAGCACACTTGAAAAAGAAAACGATTTTGATTTTGAATACGAATACGGATAACTAGAAGAGGAATGCGAATGTGAATGTGAATGCATCATCATCATCATCCTCAAGAGTTTATCTACTCGCAACTTTAGGCATTTTACATTTATTTTCACAGAGAGCTCCTTGCAGCTCATACCATAACACAACTATCGGTACAATAGCACGCCATACACACACACACAACGCACAGGCGAAAAGAGAGGAGCAGTGCGATGCAATCCAGTGAAATGCACGGCAATGCTAGAGACAGACAGACAACAGGCCAAACTTTGTACGAAACTACACACACACAGCATACAGCATAGAGCCATACACAAATATAATATAATATAATGGAATGGAAACAGTTTGATTTATGTGGAGCGAGTGGTGCATCATTTTATCTGCAGTTTAGTTTTTTTTCTCTGATTCTTCTTCTGCCTTCTCTTTTTGCTCCCCTACCCCCGGACTCTGGCTCAAAAATTCTTATGAGCTCAACTCAATTCGACTCAACTCTGTTCAAAAGCAGAGAAGCTCCACTCACACATCTACAGATAAATAAATATAGATATGTACATTATACAGAGTACATATCTACTTCACATTTCTCTTTCAACACTCTGTGATAATTTAGTTTTTTTGCGCTCTCGCTTCTCTACTTCTCTCCTTTTACTCTTTTCTACTCCCATCTCTGACTGTGAATGTGCTCGCATTTCGATTCCAACACCAACACTAACTCCAACTCTATAACTCGAACATCTTCTCGAACGCCAACTTCAACTTCAACTCGACATTCAATTCAATTCTTCTCACTTAAGTCTGACAATCATCAAGTTGGATCTCCTATCTCACATTCACAATAGCCAATAAGTCTTTGGGAATTATAAGTGAATTTCCCAGATATTTTCAACTCACTTTCATTCTCAGGCCCATTTCAGTATTTCTATTCCTATTTCCAGGGCTATTACCATTTACCATTTGTTGTGTGTGTGTAAGTATTTCATGTACTTGCCTTTTTCAAATATAATAATGCTGGTAGTAAAATCAGAATTCTCATACATACATTTTTGTATTTTTATTGCGAGCAAAAAACATCATTACAGTGTACATAGAAAAATTCCTCCGTATACATATATATGCACCACATTTTTATGGCAGGTTTTCCCCATTTGTGGGAAAATGCTGGGTTTATACATCCAAATTGCCAAATTATTCTATCGTACAATGTGTGCGTTCCATCGCTGCTTATTTATGCTTTATTTTTTTGAAATCTGGAGTAAAAATGCGGGATAAAATATGCAGGCTCTTGCATCATCATCGTCGTCGGCAGAAATTGGTAATGACTGAATTTCGCAGCTGACCGAATACCGAATTTTAAGCGTCTGGGGTTGATATTTTTGAGCACAAGAAAAATAGACGACAATCTTGTTAACGGAAGCAAGTTGACTCTTCGAATTTTTAAGAATGAGGGAACTAAAACCAAAATTAAGAGCCATTGTCGTCGTCATTTGAAAGCACTTTACTGCACTGGAGTTGTGTGCGGCTGAGGATGAAATCCGTCCCGTCTCGTTGTAAAGCGAACTGTGCCCCCGCTCACAGTTTTTCAAAAGGCGGAAAATTTTTGTGCACTTTATGCAGTCTATTGCAAGCGAGCCATGTTTGACTTTTTCAACCATTTATTTTGTGTAGATGCAGAGTGAGCACTTCAAGTTGAGGTTAAAGCTGGATGCAGTTGAATTTGAATGTGTAAATCTATGTAGGGTTGGATAAAGTTGAAGATTTTACCCCTTTTGCACTTTCACTTTTACCCTCTTTGCAGCGTCTCTCAGACGGAAAGTCTCAAGTGGTTCCATCATTTTGGATTCGGATTAGAATTTCACGGTGCGTCCCCCAGGCTTTTTGCTGGGCATGTTCCACGTGCATATTCATAAGATTTGAGCAAATAAAAACAGCTCGAATTTTCCGTTGAGAGAAAGGCACACAAAAGTTAGAATATTTAGGAAAATATTGAGAGGCAAAAAAAACGGTTTAAAAGTTTGGTTTGTTCTATTATTATGAAAAAAATTATAATATTTTAAAATTGAAATTAACTAATGATCTTTTATTCTTTGATTTCAGGTAAGACAAATTCTGGATCTCCTCTCATTTACGTTAAAAGTACCCAAATCTAGCAGCTGCAGGCGAGTAACTAAAAACTTTTTTGAAGCACTTAATGACAATTTAAAGTAAGATTTTGGCTTTGTAGAGAAGCATTCTTGAATTTAACGAATTTTTGACTCTAAAACAAAGTATTTTTTACTTAAATCCGAAGCTAAACTAAATATTCTTGCAATATTCTCAAATTCATCAAAAGCTCAGAATTTTTATTCCTTGGAGAAAGTTCTACTGTTTCGCAAATTTTACGTTTTGCATAGTATTATTCAGACCCAGCGGGACAAATCTGCATGAATTTTGCAATGCACACTGAATTTGAATTTGAATGCGAGTTTGATGAATTCTGTAGATTCCTATTTCCATTTCTCTGTTAATTCCATCAACACGATTAAGACAAAGGGGAAAGGACGGGTTGAGCCAGCTCGCCTATGTACAATATTTTTATACTTCATTTTTCGGGGAGCGTCAAGTGACTTTGGTTTTATTTGGCCTGACTTGACTTGGTCTGGTTTGACCTACTCCAGTTTCACTCCTCTCCTTACTTTCTATTCAGGCATACATGTATGTAGTATGGTTCCATTTACAAATTTGGAGACAGGCGAAACCCAAGAGGACTGAGAAAGGCAAAGAAGAAGAAAACGACGACGAGTCGACATCATCATCATCATTACTAGCATCGCCACCATGGATAGGTAGAAAGCAGGAGAAAGCATCGTGGTGAAAGTAAAAGTTGCATGTTGGATGTGACAGTTTTGAGTCGCATCTCGGTTTTAAAATCCAAAGGCACTTTCTCTCTGGCACAATACATAATATAATATATATAAAAGACGAGGCTTCCATTCAAGAGTGGAGAGAGAGGAGAGGACAGCAAAAGCAAGAAAGCTCGGGCAAAGTGACAAATTGAATGAGAAAACTGGCTGGCTGGCTGTAGCTCGCAGAGCTTCAGCCTACGGACCTTCGACACTCCGTACATAGAAAAAGGTAAAAGGTAACATAATACATACACATATACATCCATAAAAGGATGAGGCATAAAGGGAAAGTCTGCTTTCTGCTTTCACCTTACCCAACTTTCTCCAGCCCGCGCTATTCCCTTCCACTTGACATATTTTATACGTACATACACCTGTATACGTTCTATACATGTGCGCTATCTCTTCCTGTTCGTATTTTATACATTCTTATTCCCCAATGGCGGCTGATTCATTCATTCTCCTTCTGCTTTTAATCCCAATTCTCTACGACCTACACACCTATATATTATATAGTTGGCCGTGGACAAACAAACTATGTATACGCGTTACACTTCCCTACCTATCGGCCCCACTGCGAAAAAATCAATTAGGTAAACAAACTGCGACAAATATCCGGACTAGCTGCACAGCACACTCTTCTTCTCCGCTAAATTGCATTGATCTCCTTGGGAAAGCATTTCTTCACGTTTTCATTTCACTGCAGCCAAGTCACTGGTGAGCTTCTTGACGAGGCAGAGAAAACAGTTGCAAAAATCGAACCGGAGCTTTGTCTTTACCGATGAAAGTGGTGAAAGTCCCAGACATGCTTACATGGAGAAAGCATCAGTAAAATGGAAGGTGAAAGTAAAAACAAAAGAACAGCACAGCCAAAAGCTAATGATAAGTCCTGTTGATTTTTGTTGCCAATGACTGCTATTTTTCCCTCACGTTTTATGGACGTGAAAGTTCAAATTAATTTTGAATATTTCATCTTATCAGCGTCGAAATCTAAAATTTGGCAATTTTAGAACCTTTTTATGAAAAATCTTCAACATGTGTAAGATGATTTTTGGAAGAGCGATCTTCAAAATTTAATGACGGTGGTGTGGAAAGGGGTGGTAAAAAACGCGGTAGAGTTTGGAGCTCTTCATAAATTGACAAGTTTCAACCACCCAGACAAGGAGAGAAAAAGAGCAGCTACAGCAAGAATGTTGATGTGTGGACTTGGGCGGGAGAAAAGGGGGGAAGAAAGCGCCTTAAATCAAAAACATATTTACGTATTGGCAAAAGAGCGTGACTAATAGTGATAAATTCGACTTAATTACCAATTGACTAATTTACCCCTTTCCCACTTCTGTTCTCCCGCTTTTTGAAGGGTCTGAATACGTACGTTTGTTATGAAGCCAGCTCATTTTTGTGCCGAGGGAACTCTTCAGCCTGTGAATATTATGATATGTTCTTTTTATGTACATTTTACATTCCACGGCCAAGTTGACTATAAAAGGGAGGATGAGTGAGGGGAGAGGGGCGAGAGCACTTTTCTTCTCAACCGTCATTACTTTGTCTTAATGGGCCGGATCAAAATGCTCAGAATGCAATCCATTACGCTTCCAAAAGTGAAAGCAAAATGTATGTACACTTTTCCAAATTACGAGTCTTTTTCACTCCGCCGTCTTAGCTTTTAGAATATTGTAGAATTTCATCATTTTCTCAAGTTGGATGATTCTCCAAATGCGTCTTTAAAGTCAATTTCAACTTCTTGGGCATTAGGTGAAACGTTCACGCGAACCACAAATCCTTTTTTATCTACAGTACAGTCAAAATACATATGTGCTTATATGTATGTATGTATGTAAATGGCGTCGAGAATTTTTTCCCCACCACCTTCACAGATAATAATAATGATGATGATGATAACCAACAGTTTCTATCATCTGCTATCTCAGGATTTTATGAAAATTGAACATTTTTCCGTAGGGGAAGAATTTTTATGTTTAAGACGAGATTTTTTTACCTGTTCCTGATTTCACAGAATTGACTCAAAGTAACCGAATTAAATTTACAGAAAATCTGGAGAAAAACTTGTGGCGCATATTCCGTGTTTTAATGCAATAAAAGGAATAGTTTAGTATACAGTAGAGTGTCAAAATGTTGGACAGTTGTGAAAAAAGGTAATTTAATTAGGAAAATGTTTTTTTGTAAGAGTTGTAACAGTTATACAGCTTTTTTGTGAGGCAGTTTAAAAAATAAAGGTGATTTGCTTGTTTTAAAAAACACGCCGATCAACTGGAGAACAAGCCATAACATATTGTACTGCAGTTTAAAAAAAGACAACAAAATGCTGAAAAGTAAACAACAAGGTTTGAATTGTTTGAGAGTGGAAATAATTGACTGGAGAAAGTGTTGTTTTCTGAATATTTTATGCCCTTGATTATATTGACTCGCTTTCTCCAACTTTCACCACGACGTGAGAAATAAGCCAGAGCGTGAATACAAACATGAAAAAGGACAAAGACAAACTGTGTGTATATGTACATACATTTTGTTGTTGTTGTTGTTGTGCCTTTACCCGCTTTCTCTCTCTGTTTACACAGGTGTACATTTTAAATTTTGCTCGGATTTTCCCTAAACCATCCGAGTGTAGCAAATGCATATTTTATTGTGTACTTTTCGCTGGTGCAGTCTCAGAAAGTTTGCATGCAAAGGTGTTGTTTTCCTTGTTTTGCATTTAAGAGAAACGGAAGAGATGGGAGTCCCACAAGTAGAGTTTGAGCTGGAGAACTCCAAGAGTGATATAATCTCCACCGAGCCTGGAAAAATGTAATAGGGCGTTTTGAACTCCGTTACGCTGTGATGGCCAACTAGCCCAAGTTTATGACTCTGTTTGCAGGGTAAGTCCAGGGTACAAAATACAAACAAACATACAAACATTTGCACAATATGTATGTACATAAGCGTGGGAAACATATCAGGAAATTATACTATGTATACATTTTTTATGTATTGAGGTATAATTTTTCCGCTGTTTTCGTCAGCACCCTAATCGAATGCAATAGAACAGAGGAAATGACATAATGCTACATAAAAACTTTATTCTCCCCGAGATTTCAGCCTTAATTTGGTTTCCCTATACATATGCGTACAATTGGCCTATTTTCAACCTTCTTGCTTTAAAATTTGTTCAGTTTAATTTAAAATTAGGTTTTTATTTCAGAAAAATACATTTATGGATTTCAGATGACATCCATTAAGCACAAACATTTAAAATGCATTTAAAAAAAATGTTCTTGCACCTTGGCCGTTGTTACACCGGGCAAATTAAGGGTGAGGATAAGAGTCGGGAAACAGAAAAAAACAGTGGCGTGCTGGCGAATCTCGGGTAGAACCATCAGTTAAAAATGAGCTATTAGTTTCATTTTCACTCTCTGGATTTTTCTCTCGGCGGTTTGGATTCCGGAGAAAAGCCGAGGAAGGGAAACGAAGGCGATAGCCTTGTGAGCATGATTCATAATTCATGCAAAAGGTATAAAATAAATAAAACTTTTCTGCTCCTTTTCCTATAGTCACACGCTCAAGCTGCTTATTTTATACACATGTACGTATTTGCGCTGACGTCTTCCATTTTCTAACACGATTTGACTCTTACTCTATTAATGCAAAGAAAAGCAAGAGGTAAAAGTACAGAGTAAGAATATACGCACGCATTTAAAATTTGGCCGACTATGTATAGGCGACGAAAGGGAAGGAGAAACAAAAAATAAAATGTGTTTTTGATGTCGTTGTTTTTGTGTGTATCGGGTTCGCCGTTAAATGGCGGGTCGATAAGGTAACAGGGAAAGAAGGGATAAGCCAAAGGTAAAAAGATGTAGCGGAAAAAACGGGAGAAAGTGGAGAAAGGCACCCAGAAAAAAATGGTCTGTAATCATAATGGAGGTTGGTTTATGGGCAACGGGCAATAGTGTCGCCGCGTACATACATATTGTGCCGTTGTACATTGTACATATACATACATATAAATAGCGATGATTTTCCACCACTACCTGTAATTTCCTGGCCAATTACCGAGCCGGACTCGGATAAAATTGCAAACGCTGTGGCGAAAGACTTTCTCCAGACTTTCTCCAGCTTTCTTTTTTTGCTACACTGTTGAGTGTTGAGCTGTTGGGCGGGCTGGGGACCTTGACCTATATCGTTGTATATTTGAACCCGCTCCGTTTTTTTCCGAGTGAGAATATATATGTACTTGTATTAATACAAATAAAAATACAATGACGATATTTCTTCGTGACAGGTGTAACCACAGCTGTAATTATCATTATAATTACATTGGCAGCCAATTCCAGGGAGTATAATCAAACCACGCTGTACGCAATGCTATTCCCTCTGCACGAGACGCGGAGACAGACTCCATTTTGCAGTCATTACTCTCTCGTTCCACTCTTGGAAATTGCGACATTGTTACTTACTCTAAATACATATCTGCTTTGCCCAACATGTGTGCGTGTGGTTCGTTCGTTGGTTTGTGTAGTCAGTGTGAAAATATTGCAGTGCTGTCACCTGTAATTTGCCATTTTTGATATGAGCAATTATTCTCCAATTTTTGCATGTCGACTATCCCTATTTATGCCATCACTTGATCCTGATATAGACATACGTATGTACATACATTTTTGGAGTAGCATTAAGCTGTTACGATTTTTCGCCATAAATCATCAAAATCTGGACTTGTTCGCTCTCTGAAATTAACAAATTACAATTAGTTTCCTCTAATTTCGATTAGATTTTTATTGTGATTGTAATTTGAGCTCTATTATAATTTCTACGGTATATTTTTGGAAAAATGTAGGAACAGAAAGCAGATTTCCGGGAATAATTTGGAAAAGGTTATAATACTAAAAATAGAGAGCGTGAAATATCGAGTCGAATATACATAGAGTAAAAACAAGTGGAATCCTATTTATTCCCTACAAACAACTTTTCTCCTGGCTGACGACAAAAGATCTAAAAGAAAATGAACAAAAATGGACAAATCTGAAGAAAAAAGGTATAAATAAACCCGTAACAAATGTTGTCATTCTAAACCACTACATAGAAAAACAGGGGAATCGTCTGCGTCTGCATGCAGACTCTGCATCTATGATGAATATTCGTCGACGCCTACACGATAACATTTCTCAAATATCCTTTTGATGGTTTCCCTTGAAACCCCGGAGGAAGAAAAGGGGAGTAACTAAGAAATGGCGGGGAATTTTTTTAAGGATTATACTTAAGATTTTTCCGGTTTAAACCAGCTTTTACATGTGCGTATACAAAAATTGTGAATGCTTTTCCGGACACAATATGACAGTTTTTTGCAGTTTCCATTGACAAAATGCACGGTTCTTTGAAGCTGGGACAGTCAAAGAAGGAGTAAGCATGGTAAAAGAGCAAATTTCGATTTGCTCGTATTCTGTTTCATTTTTTGTTTCTTCCCTGCTCCGCCCGTCGCGTATAGTAACTATTTTACTTTTGAACTTTATCCTCCTTCTCTGCATTTGAAATCTGACTTTGACTTGGAATTTGAATCTGAATCTGAAATCCAAATTTGAATTTGGATTAGGCTTTCCTTTCCGATTTTGGATAAGTTTCCGTTTTCCATGCACACAATACACAATGCGATCCAATGTATTGGAAAAAGATGTGTGTGGGAGTTTGAGGAAATGGACGTGTATCTGTGTATCTATTATCTATACCAGCGTAAACTTTTGTAATATGAATCAGATTTGCAGTGAATACTTTGAGCGCAAAACCACATCTTGCATGCGAATTCTCGCTGACTTTCTATGCAGCCTGGTAGCTTTTCAAAAAGTTTATACTTCTTTGGTTTTACTTTTCCCGGCACATATTGTATAATGTGTACATTTATTTGTGTCACTTATATGCCGGCACTTTTTATCCTTCTATAGTTAAAAATGAGATTAAAAGTTTTTTCTAATTATTGTTTTCCTACAATTGTAGGTTGCATAAGCAGAATTAATGCATTTTTTAAACCTCACTAATACTTGCGTTACTATGAAAACCTAAAGTGAAAATATTTCAATGGCATTACACCCAACGTTTGTATGTAGGTGCATTCACCCCATAAGAAGGAAGAGTTTGTGTACTTTTATCGCAAATTTCAGTCAATTTTATCCCACAACAACAGCAGCATCCGTCTGTACATAATTTGCTTTCACATATATATATATGTACGACTTCAATTGAAGCTTGAGTGAAAATACCGAGAAGTAGAAAAAACATGGATAAAATAGCATGTAGCTGCTGCGCATTAGTTGAGAGCATCTCTATAAATAATCATGCTCTTGTTTGGGCCAGTCACTTTCTCCGAAAAACCCGGCTCACTTTACTCAACTTTGTGCATACATATTGCAGTCATAACTACCATTTGAAACAGTTTTTACGGTACACGAGAGAAGAGCAGGCCAAAAAAGATGGCAAGTTCGTCAGCTAGTCAGTCAGTCAGTCAGTTGGCCGTTGCCATTGAGACATGGAGCAATTTTCGTAGAGTAATACATAAAAATAGTAGACAACAAGGATAAAGAAGAACAAGAACAAGAAATGAGTATGAAGCAAGTGAGTTTAAGTTCATGATGGAATATTGATTTCATGAATAAGTAATATGAGCAATTCCGCGTTGCAAACGCAATAAACATTTCCCATTCACGTCTCTATATACATACCGGGCCAAGTCAAGGCAAAGGCAAAGGCAGGGGAAAAGATTAGGACCGAGTAGAAATAGAAAAGAAATACGAGAACTGTTTTATCCTTTTCTTTTTTCAACTGGGACGTTAGTTTATCCTTTTTTCATCTAGCTCATCCTTTCGACTTTTGGTAAATATGTGGGCGTTTTAAAAAAAGATCCAAGAGCCACCGTCTTTCATCTTTAACGTAAATAGAAACAAACTGTGTTTACTTCTTACAAGGCTTGACCTTAAAATTTTAAAATTTGAACAGAATTTTTGGAATTTGTTCCAATTCCAAAGACGGTGAAATTTTAAGCAAGTTACCGTACACGCAGTAATGTAGTCGCATTCACATTCACGAGATGAGCTGGAGGGAAAAGTGAAGGAGATGAATTGAGCTTTGAGGCCAAGTCCTGTCTAAGTGTGAAGGGTCACGATCATCCGCGGACACTTTCTTTATAAATTGGACGTTCCTGGTCGACCATCGCGGCGTCACGGTTGACAGGCGATGGACGACCATCTCGACTCGGAGGGACAGGCACTGACAACTGGGGACAGACAGACAGACAGTCAAGTTAAAGCTGGCGACGGCGGAGATCACTGGACATTGGACATTGGGCAGTGGTGGTTGATGACAAAGATGCTGAATTGGCGGAATTGTGAGGATGACGGTGAGTTGAATGTCGGAGGGAGAGAAGAAGCCGAGAAAAATGAATGTGGAAAGCCCAGTGGATTTACCCGGGGATGGAGTCCACGGCCCATCCATTATTATGACATGTTAACATTCCGCGGGTGAAAGTGAACGAGCATTCTGAACTGAGTATTCATACACTGACTCTGGCTCCGTCTGTGGTGTGGTTTGTGGTCAAAGCGGGGATTCAGAGGCGGAGAGTTGAATTTGGATCCGAATTCGGACGTGAGGGTCTCTTCTCTACTTATGTACATTAGATAATTTCAAAAAAGACAAAGAAGTGAAAAGTTAACCAGCAAACTCGCCATAGCGTTCCTTTTGG
>JAQIVE010005350.1:0-13040 GCA_034698285.1 Sminthurinus bimaculatus | reverse complement strand
ATCACTAGTGAATTGTATACAATTCCGGTGATTGTATACAATCACGGATTGTACAAAATCACGGTAACATATACATACAATTTAAGAGTAAGACGGAGGAAGACTTCAGAAAGTATCTCTACTCTTCAACAAGATAACACCACGGCTATGTCTTTACATGACTGCACTTGAAGGGAAAAACGATCCTTACGATTCTCTCCCTTTTTTTCTTCATCCCTTCCCTTTTGTAGAGCAGCAGGATCAACAGTACACAAGTTGACTATATAGTTATATCTACTTGAGATTTAATATTACACAGATATGAGGTCAAAGAAAGATAAAAACATGTAGTGTACAGGCGTATGTACAGATAAACCATAAACCTATATGTGTAGGTACTTCTATTATGGATGGTGATTTTTGAGACCCGGAACGGTCATTTTCCATTGGATCTTATTGCTGGGCAGTCATTCAGAAGGCGAATGAAGAGAACTAACTATACACTATGTATGCAATACACATACACTTCATATTTCAAAAGCAACCTTTTCTCTTCGTCCTCCTCCTTCAACTCTGTCTTTTTCTTCAACGGCTCACATATCATCATTACCATCTTGTAGAGGTATAGAACCCACAAATATTATAATTCTATACATATCCATACTTTGTGAGCTCTCTCGTAACCGTAACGCCTCGGTCCTTCTTGTTGAAGCTTTGAAAAATTTTGAAACATAATAATTCCTCTCCAAAGTTACCGTATTTTATGTAATAGTGTGCCTGGCTTATTATTATAAATAAACGTTTGTGAGTTGTGAGCATGCACATTGTAAGTAATTGGAGATGCTCGTTTATCGGGAGTACGTTCAATACTACATAAAATACGGTAACGGTAAGTATCCAGTACATGTATGCACTTTCTCTCTGTCTTTTCTTTTCCTTTCTTTATGGGTACATGTTATACATGTATGTATAGCGTGACTCATTTATTCACATTCAGATAATATGCATTACCGTAATTTTCTTTCTACAATTCCTTCCCGCCAACCATGCAGAGATTTGATGATTGATTTCCAGTTTTCCAGTTCCAACCGACAGTCACCGCAAACACATTTCAAAGTCAACCTTTAACCTCTCTAAGGCTTATTCTATGACTGACTATATAGATGCAATATATTATCTAGGTAATACAGATTATAGGTATAGGGAAAATACTCGAAAAGATAAGAAATGCACAGCGAGGAAATTTTATGGAATCAGCTTTTTTGACTGGCACTGTGTCAGCCCTCAAATACGTATAATATGCAGCATAATAATATAAAAAATAATATTCCAGAAAGAAATTTAAAATCTTTTATTCGTCTTTTATGGATAATGATATGTATATAATATGTAGAACTACTAAAATCATAGCTGGATTTTTATCAGACCATTTTAAGCATAAATATTTGTAATTTTAGTACGGGACGAACATGGAATATTATGCAAGTTCACATTGAAGAAATATAGACATATTTCCAGTCTGTCTTACATATTTATTTAAATAAACGCATAAGTGTATATAACATGTATATGTGTATGCACAAGATGAAAGGGACATCTTTAACATATCCTACATGTACTTTTATACACTTTTCTCCTCAACAAACCTTAGTTTTCCACTTCTTTTTCTTTTAGTGGGCGATAAGAAAAGTTGAGTCGACTTTAACACAGATTTTTTTTGAAAAAAAACTGTGTAAAAGTTAAACTTGAAAAAAATCTCCTTGTATGATATGTTAGCTCATCCTTATCTTAATGGGTAAACCGCGGAGAGAGATAAAATTGTATCGTTTTTAGTTCATCTCACACTCAAAACTAAATCCATGTAAAGTAAATTTGGAAAAGCTTCCCACATGACTATATCTTAACAAAATAAGACGAAATTGGAGAGAAGGGACGAGAAAATTCATTTTCTTCAACAGTAGACGAATGAACTCATAATATATTCTACATAAATAAGCCTCACATATACTTTCGAGTTTTATATTTTAATTTTTTCTAACGTTGTTAATTTTAGCTAGTGTAAAACTATAAGTAGTTAATCGATAGCCCAATGTATAACATTTGTATTTATAATGTATGTACAATATATTTGCGTACGTTTACACTTGAAACTTGAAGCAAGCAAAAATAATCAGAAGCAGATCAAATAATTTATTAGCAAAAAATGAAGAGTCGTGCACATCTTGATTTCTTCTGTGATTATAAAAATCGTGCTCAATATTATGATGCATCTACCCTACATTTTATACGTTCATTACGCCAGATCAAAATGTAAGCTAAAAATGCGAGCAAATGTTACCTTCTAACTATTTCCAAGTTTACTTTCTAGCCTCATTGTTTCAAGATCATGGCTAAGAATTAAAATGCAAAATAAGAAGTCATAAATTTAAAAAAAGAAAAATAATCATTCATTGCGCCTTTCAATATCAAACTCAGAAACGTAATCGTGCTTTGAACCAGGATTTGCGTCAAAAAGTCAAGTAAATGTCAGTTTGCAAAATATTTATACATGCAAAATTTGGTATCTCATCCCGTTTCTCTCCCTCCTTTATAGCTGATTGAGTAGATATTTATGACACAAAATTGTTCACTTATATTTGAATGTAATATGATATTCATGAATATGCACATTATGAATAGAGCCAAACAATTTTCTCCAACTAAAAAGACTGCAACTGATAATATGAAGAGATATGAAAACGAGCCAGAAATGTCTGAACCGAAACTGGCATCCGTCAAAATAAATGAGAAATAAACTTGCTGTGGGTTGGAAAATGAAAATCGCTAATCCTTTTAGAAAGTGCCGAAAGTGCACGCAGGAAAATCCACAGCTTTTTTGCATACTTATCACCCAAGTACGTATGTATGTTTTTGCTTTTATTTAATCTGCTAATTGGAGAACCTATATGAGAGTATCGACGCGGCTTTTCTTGTGGTTGCTGAGAGCTGTCAAAAATGAAATGTGTTCAAGACAAATCAGCAGAAGGCACACTTCCTGACTTAATTCTGCTCTGGTTTATCTACACATATATATAGATACCTACTTTGTTTCGAATGGAAAGTAATTTCTATAAAAATGCATTGACATTCAGCACTTATATTCACTCACGCTTTTCGGCACAAAAACCACACATAGTATGGGTATCATATACACAATAATAGAAAATGCACAAGTAATAAGCCGCTAAAATGTTTCAATTCTATACTTGTACTTGTGCTCTGCCTCTGGCTTATAGTTAGTTGTTAGTTCGACCAAGTTTACGGGAACTCAATAAGTGCACATGATACATGTTTGAGCTATCTGCTACACATTTTATAATGTGACAAACAGCATGCACATGATATGTTTATGGTTTATAATATATTTCTACAAAGCCAAGTTCAGCTGACAGAAATCAGACAGCCGCCGAGTCAAAACACTCTAATATGTATAGAAAGGCAAATACATACTACATAATACATAAGTATGCAACATTGAACTTGAAACTCGAATTCGAGGTTTTGCGAGCGCCCGTTGTACATCGTCATCAGAATCAAAAGCTTTCTAGCTATTAGGTGTCATTACTTTTGAAGAGTAATAATTACACTTGAATTTCATCTTTCATCTCTTTTATACCTTTGAAATTTAATATAAATACGGTGAAATCATACGACGACATTTGTGCGAATGAGAACTCAATTTTTCTCACATACCAACGAATTTCATTCCATATACAAAAATACAAAAAGTCAGTTCACAAATTGAGAATGCGGAATAAATGTAAAATGTAAACATGGATGTGACACACACACACACACACACACACACTCCCTACTGTGTTCTGAAATCCCAAGATGTATCATTTATCATCTTCTAAGGTATTCTATTGCAAATTTTTAGACATTTTTACCAGTAAATCATGCCAAACGTCGCTGAACAATGAAGTTCAATCAGGACAAATGAACAGGCTAATGTGTATTTTAGAGTTGATATGAAAATTTTTCATTCTGTAACCAAGATTTTAACACCAAGAAAACGTCGTCATACATCATAGGAATAAAAGAAGGAGAACGATGTACTTTTTACATACAATTATGATATACCTATATGTACAAGTATGTAGGTAGGCGCATATGTATGTAAGTCATTTAAGTACAAAGTTATGAATAATTGAGAAATTCAAGCCCTGTTCCCTGCTCTTGTTTTTTTTTCATGCTTACGACAGTACAAAATACAAATCGACATATTCACAGTGACAAGTGTGATAATTAATAATTAACAGTCAACAAGACTGTCATCACACACACTCAATTTGAGACAAAAGCAAACACAAATGCTACTGTGTCTAGTATATATATAAATATAAACACAGCCATCATCTTTTGAAATTTGTTTGCTTTCCGTCACCATAATGGGGTAGATTTTCCACACTGATTCCGCGTCTTCATATTTTAATGTATAAAACATCTTTCTCATTGTGAGTCATTTGTGTCATCATGTGTACATTGTTTCTACATGCTCAATTTTTCTCACGCAGTCTTCAGTTACGCCTTACGAACCATTTACAAAACGTTAGGTAATTGTACCGAAATCCCAAACCATTATTTGTAATTTTTGTGTGACAAATTTTCGTTTCCAAGAAAAAAATATTCCGTCACCCCCCATCTTCAGAAATATCTGTATATTCTAGTGATTAATGTTTATCAAAGAAGGAATCGAATTAATATTATTTCATATTTGGTTTGCCCGAGTGAATGACCTGAACTTAATTATTAATTTTCAAGCCACGCCAAGCCACTGTCAACTGTGCAACATCAAAAACACAGAAGAGGGGACTCAACAGTGCAGCAACACACAAGGGATTCAAACAGCAATAAAACATATAAGAGCTTTATGTACCGTCATTACAAATGCTGACATGTTTTTTCAGGATACATTTATTACGTTACAGTTCATATCACACCATCCCAATTTCAATATTTATATAGGTACACAACTATATGCATAATAAGATATGCACCCAATTTTAATCTACATGACCCTGAACTTGCATCAACTATATCCAATTTATTACATACATACATTGAATTCGAGATTTGAGGGAAATTAATGTACATGTCATATGTGTACATGTACATATAAAGGACATCGCCATCCAAGAAATTTATCTACAGATAGAATGATAGAGGGATGACGAGACACATCTTCTATCAAAGTTCCTCCCAATATCGAACATCGAACGACCTCCATAATAAGCATAATCCACTCTGAATCCTCATTTAAAATACAAGAGATTAATGGACTCTTACTCAGCATGAGACCAGATTCGGAAAATCTTTCATTGTGCATATTATTATTTATACTCGTCGAGTTCATCTTCTGTTTTTCTCTGTCCTATAAATACCCTTCTCCCTTCTGTTTAATGCTGCAACCATAATGCAACTAAATCCCAACTTCTTATTCCATTTGATTGAACAATATTACATTGCATTTGTATGTAGCTAAATACCTGTCAACCTTCCAGACTTTGTAGCTGTCATGCCCGCCTAATTGAAAAACGAGGATCACGACATTATTACCATTGTGTTAGCATCACACATGGACAAAACTCGCCTGCGTGTTTCATGTAATTCCCCAGTGATTAGCATATTATAATGCACTTAATTTCGTCCATTTTACATCCTTTCTCAAAAATGCTAGCAATAGATGCATGGAAACTTTATATATATGACTCAAGGTAATTAGCTTTTTTTGCTTCACGTGACCCAAAATTACGACAAAAACTATATTATGGATAACCTCAAATTCGATCGATACTTTTTACCATTTTACAATACAGCAATTTGTTCCATCAAACACACGCGGCTTTTTACATCTCAATTTTTGCATTGTGTAACCTTTGATTTTTCGAAAAGAAAAAAGTACAGGGCAAAACGATCTTGAAACCTTTTGCACTCTGCATGACTGGATTATTTTGATTTTTATTATTCGTCCTGCAACAAGTTGGGCTTATCGAAATGACTTTTAGATATCTTTTTTTGATTCCTTTGAAATTTTGCCAGTAATTTTCCATTTATATTTGTACAGTCATACTTAATACTACCAATTTTCCAATAACTAATTACACTTATGCCTAAACAGGAAATGCATTAATTCTCTGAAGCAGCTAAACATCAAAATAATTCATTCATATACTAATAATGCACTGGTTAATTTGCTTTTGAAGTTCTAAAGAATACCTAATCCCATTTTTAAAATGATTACAAAACAAAATGTTTCATATGTACGTATCGTAAGCAGCATAGTTTGTGTACAACTCATTATAAAATTATTGAGTCCTATCCTGTGATCGATCTAGTTCGGCGCTTTAACTTTTTCCCCCAATCGAGTCCTCCTAATACTAATACACCTTAGTTTTTATTAGCAGCGTGCAAAAAACTGCGAGCCAGTTTTGCATTTTAGCTAATTATCTTGATAATTTAGACAATAACGTGCTGCAAATTCTAAATCATCATTATTATGCATTCTTTTTCTACACTCTCAATGCAAATATAATTATAACTATACCATCATCATCACCATCATAATTACTATCATTGCTGGCCATTCTTCGAATTTGCACGTGCCATTTTTTGTGCGGCATAACAATAACTAAGTTATAATGTCTTAGCAATTTGGATCTCGGAGTTGTGGCCATGATCCAAATTAGCCGCCGGCAATATAATAATGATTTAAGTGGACAACCATACTCATTAGCAGAACAATTATCATCAAAGCAAGATCAACCATGTACATCTCTCCCATGCACATTTTCTGTATCTTACTACACATTTGTTCCTGGTTTCATTCCATCTTTCTTGAGAACAATATGACGAATCGGCATAAAATATCTTGCCTTTGGGGAAACGTATAATGGAAAAGTCCAGCTCTTAGTGACCTTTCAGGGGCACTATAATGCTTAATAAAATCATGGTGAAGATAGAAACTCATCTCTCAAAGAGCTTCAGCCATGGTTTGCAATGCAATGCATGCATAATAGTTTTAGATGAGCAAGCAAGAATCACAATAATCGGTTTCATCATGATCGTTCTCCTATAATTCGAAAATTTCTTGGTCTCATCTATAATGAGCTCCGCAGAAACATAAATGTCTGAAAGGGAAAGGTACTGCACATTTCCAGAGTAATATTTTTCTAATTCACTTTGAATTACCAGCACCATCGACATGTTCAATGTTCAACGTCCATATATCACAAATCATGGCTCTTTGTACTTTGGATTCAAAAAGAGTGCGATGACTGTACAGCAACAAATACTAAAATATATTATATTATGTTGTAGTAGGGATGAGTTCACAGCTGATATCAGCCATTATATTGTTGTTAATCTTTGACTTGCACACTGCACACACATTGGCATTATTATTACATAAACATAATAACTGTGTCTCATTCTAATTACTCGTCACATCACTCTCATCTCTCACATTACATATATATATATATATATATATATGTATATACAATGTGTACACATTCCTTATCAGGGATAAGTATAAACAAGCATTTCTATTTGCGACGGGGACACAAGGAAACGACACACAGATAATCGCTACTGTAAAACAACAAATGACCCAATAAAAATATATGAGTCAAAGTACGGTGTGTATGTATGCATTAATAGTTTTGAAAAATGACGCATTCTTTGACTTCAAATATAAGCTACGCAGCTCACAGTTTCCAATTTTTGAACTGTACAAGATTATTACTATTTCCCATCATTTTTTAACTGTGTTAACACGGCCATACACAGTGTTTTTAGAAAATAGTGATGGAATGTGCATCAGCATATTTTCATCAAGCTAAAGATTAGCTCTAGTTTGATAACTTTATATACATAAAAATAATAATAGCATAAAGCAGCTGTGATAATCGGAAAGTCTCAAGTGTCCACTTGTCATATCGTGAATGTGCAGCATGCTTTTTGTTTGCTTTCAAAGTACAAGTGGTCAAAGATTTACTTTATTTTCAAGTATTGTTATATCCTTCACAATTCTCGAGTCACTAGTCAGGTAAACGAGTTCAAAGTTAGAGAACGTCTTCTCTGTGACTGATGTTCATTGTCGGAAAATATCATACATTATAAATGTTGTGTGTGCTTTACCGCGTACAGAAAACTGAAGATGACCTTCTTCCTCTTTTATACACATACATACATGTCTAATGTCTATACATATACTATACATAGCATTTAGCATTTACACGAGTGGTCAGCATTGTTTCTTTTCTCTTCAAGTTCAGATCAGATTTTGTTTATCCATAGGATGAGAAAAAATTTCAATGTTCAAAGTATAGAAGTTTTTACTTTTTACACACATATTATATGCATAATATATAATGGCATAATACACCAATGATAGGTATACTGTCTGTTTGTATGAAATACATTATGGAGACTCTTCATATTATGTAAAATTCACACACTCCCATATTATACTTATATGCATACAATATTGGTATGTCCTGAGTCCTGATGACTTTTTCACATTGAAAATGTAATGAAAACTTTATTCTTTGTTGTTGTTGTTGTTTGTTGTATATTGAGTGGCTTGTCGCCTCGTAATATCCTTTTGCTCAATGTTACCTATACTAGACTAATAATCGTCACATGTAACGTCATAAGTCATAACGTATTGTTTTATGCATGTGAAAATTATGAAGCATAATGTGTACTTACATACGTACAGGATCCTTGTGATGTAAAGTCACGGGCAGAGTATTTTGTACTTGGTCTCCATTGAGCTATCCAATGTACATATGTGTATAGTTTTAACTTGACTATGATTCTACATATGATTATCATCGTTACACAGAAGTGAAGTCATGACACGAGTCAACGGATGCTCACAACAGCACAACAAATATTATGCACACTGACCGTTTTCCCTTTCCTTTCATTTTATTCCTGTTCAACATGGACATGCAAGTATAATACAGAAAATGAAACAGAGTGCAACGACGACGACTGAATAGGACTTTTGCAAAGATGCAAAAATACAGAACTTTATTCACTATTTTTATTCGCCCGTTCACTTAAAATGTGTTAAGTCATTTACTGGAATATAAACAATATAAAATAATCTGTTTTCCTGTCTAAACCAACTAAAGATGGTTTAAAATTGGAATAATACTGTAGTCTTTCACTCTACATACAGCATGAAAACAGGCGAAATCATCTTGATGAATACTAAAATGCTAAAAATAGCTAATACGAATACTAAAGAGTGATCGTGATTTTTAAAGGGACTACCCACAACTTTTAATTTTATAAAGAGTAATTAATTAAATAGAAATAATCGTGGCGATTTTCCACATCTATCAACTGAACAATTATGTGACTACCACCATCATCATTAAACATAAATTTTCCTTTCAATTGCTTCAGCATAGTTTCTTTTTCGGACAGGATCTGTGTTTATTTGAATCTGCTGGTCATTGGCATGTATGTATGCTTTAAAGTTTAAACACCATGATAATGTTTGTGATGCAGAGTATAAAGCGTTGAAGGCGAGATTCGACTGACCATCGTTACTTTTCAAACGATGAATTGTAAGTTTATAAAAATAATTCCTTGTTTATGCTCACACACTATCCATCGTTCATCGGCCGATGGAGAGAACAGTGGACATAATAGAGACAGAGAAGAGAAAATCCAGGTCAATGACAAATGTTCGTGCACTGCAAAAGATACAGCGACAACGACTGAAGAATACTTTAGGACGTAGATATACAATATACAAACAAGCTTTTTTGTTCCCAAACTAATTCGCTTCCCTTATTTTCCTTCCAGACGTTGCTGCAACTACATTTCTTATACAAAGAGGATATTTATTCCTGATCACTATACTGCCCAAAGGCAAAAAATACATAATTCCATCTTTTTGTTACATTTTCACGATTGTACTTTTACACAAATAGCGAGCGCAAAATATTTGCAACGAGTCCTTAGTATTTAGTAAATAGACATACCTGTACACTGTGCAGCATGTGCTTACATATATCAAAAAAGAGGTAAAAGTAAATATAAATAGAATATTATTTTTATCCTTCTTGTACTAATAGCGTTTTTATGTCGACTGTTGATGATCATTGACTGTAAGTATACCATTACGGCTAACTGAATTAGAATAAACACATACATACATGTGACAAGTCTATCAAATTTTATCAGCACACAAATCTCATCCTTTAACAAATAAAATACGTACAGATACAAAATCATAATAATGCATACACTGTATGTACACTGTACACTATACGTACAAACAATGCGATTTTATAAAATATTTTGCCTTCTTTTGCAAATTGATCCGAGCTCAAGAAATACAAATAGTCCAAACTGTAAATGGAGCTTGCACTCTTATACATTGAGTTTTCTATTTATACACATAAACAGTAGAAACCAACGCAAAAAGCAAAAACAATATTTAAAAAACAACAAAACCCACAAACACGTCAACATCATAGTTATAATACTCCGGATTACAAGTTTAGCGCTTGGTGTGTAGTGTTCAAACTCAAACAGTAGTCGCTGTAGTTTTATCACCATTTATCACATTGCTTAAAAAACAGGCAATGTAGATAAGTGTTGATATGAGGAAGCACTCATATTATCTCGTCACGTGCAATACATATACAATACATAAATAAATAGCTATAACTCATACTATCACGACAATGACAACACTGAACATCATGATGGTGTATTCAGCGCAGTTTAACACGTGCGTGCACTAGGATTTTACAAATGACGGAGTATATTGTATAAATATAGTGTATGTATGTACGCACAATATACAATATACAAAGTAGCAAAGTCAAACAGTACAAAAGTAACCCAAACTAACGTATGATAGAATAAATGATAGTAAGATGTCAAAAAAGTGAATGCTGTACAATTACAATCTCGATCAAGAGACAAGTTAATTTAAAGTTTCTTTCTACCTTTTTTTGTTACAATATCGATACAGTTCAGACTTCAGACACTTGTTTTCATCTTGTGTACATTCAACTAGATACATGTTTCTTGCGTAGTGCATATTACATTTGGGTCTCAAACAGCAGATAAACTTCCCAAAAAAATGTTGAAAAGCCATTTATGCATTATGTACTAACAATAATAATTTTATTATTATTTTGCGAGCCTCGTAACAATTCCAAAGTCAAGTGGACCAGTTTTCTCCAAATGAAAGGGAAAACATTATTGCGCATTTTACATATTTCTTTATTTTTTCACACCGGTATTCATGTATATATTACCTATTTGTAAAAAATTGCCTATATTTGAGAATTGTATACTGTGTATACAAACATGTAGCTGATCATTTGAAAAATACACGTACATATTCTCATGTCCATTACGATAGTGAATCTGAGAGATTAGGCTAAAAGTATACATAACACAACAAATAAATGGCATGTAATTTACAAAAGAGCAAGATGTAGCTATTATACACAATGACCTAATGTCTACAGTCTACACCACCAGTACAACTAAACAACGTCCAAACAAATCATGTGTAATACATCGCATTATGTAGTAGGTTATGCACCTATGTACATTATTATTACTTATATGTACATAGTGTGTATATTGTATATAGAAATGATAACAGCAAAAACAATCTGAATGGAATATTGTGCTGTTTGTATTACGTCTGTGTGTGCAACAAAAAAAGATGGGAATTCAAATGTCAAATATGAATTCCCATATAAAACAAAAAAAACTTTGGTAATACGAATAAACTGTATAGACTATAGACGAAAGAGTGGAAAACAACCACATAAAAGCATTTAATACTTACTACTACTCCTTCAACTCAATCTTGGTTGAGGTGAGTCAGTTCATATTTTATACCTTATTCCACTCTCAAACGTTTTTTTTGTGCGTCCTATGAATGAGATGGAATGATACAACTTTGCGAAAAAAATTATTCGAGTAACTTTCCTATCCAACTTTCCATATGAAACCAAGTTACTGTGGCCATATAAGAAAGTCCCCTATTGCCCATTGACGACAGATTTGATCTCTCAACTCAGAGTCATACTGTGATGTAAACAAAGCAAGCAGGACTTGTATTTCTTGGACTGCCAATGAAAACTTTGAGTGTTTTTGACTCCCAAATAACCTACGACGAAACAACAAATAACGATCACCCACATCTTCGCTGAAACCATAAAGTTGTTGTTTTGATTTTTACTGTGTATTATATATTGCTTCAATAATATCTAACGCATAATTTTATGATCTTTCACACTTTCCTGTTCCTTCCAATGGTGATCTATAATCTATAATAATATAGTAATTTACATAACGCAGAATGAGAAAAATACATATAGAAAAATGAAATCGAATGCGCAGAAACCAGTCAAATGGATGCTACAAAACAATTACCATTATAACCACCGTTAACATCCAGTAACAATTATTTTGCAGCCTACAACTCTTTCTCTGTCATTTTCAGGTAAATTTTTAAGTAACAAATGAATGAAATTTTATTAGAATATGATTCAAGATGTTTCACTTTCAGATTATAAAATGGCTCATTTTCCAATTGACTGAGTTTCACATGTCATATCAACTGGGTGCCAATTTAATGAAACGTTATGAAAAAAACATCCTACTTTTAATAACAAAAAGTATTACTTTATCATTTAAACTCGATTAGTAACGATGCCAGGACGAGACCTTTGCAAAGTTTTGGCAAACTCATGCTCACATTTCATTTCGTGCTTCTTTCGAATAAAACCTTTTTCAATTTATTATCCAACCGGTTCATGTTCATTTTTTATTTTCATTTATTGGCCAACATCAAAAAGGAACAAGCCGCATGATGCTGATTCTTTTAGGATTGGAGACAAAATATTTTTTATCCAAGACCATGTAAATATTTTTCTTCTTATCATTTGTGTCTGTGTTTCAATAAAAAAATGTAACTGAATTTAAAATTTCCATAGAGTTGCACCTGATTTACATTGCGTACA